>RJWJ010023107.1:0-26179 GCA_004363605.1 Indri indri
GTATTTATAATATTCCAAAAGTTTTACTTTTTGCAACTACTTAAACCTAGGAAAAATTTTAAAAACTAGGAAACCTAGGAAAAACTTAAAAACTTGTGAGGAGGTACACAGTTTTCAAAGTTTCGTATGGGGGGGAGTGTATAAGGAAAATTATTTGAAGACCACCACTTCCTACCATTCTGTTATAAGCATTCTATTCACTTGATCTTTTGCTCAAGAGATTTTACAAGTCTGCTATTCCAGTTCAACACTGCCATAAGTCACAGGCAAAAAGATGACTTCTATGTTCACTTAAATTTTTCTGTGTACTCCTTCCCCTCTGCCACTATCCCAGGCTAACGTCTGCTGTGCGGGGTGAGGGAGATTGGCCTCTGTCTGCTGTGTGTTGCTGAAGTCCTCTGATTTTCTGCTTCTCACACAGTCTCTCTCTTCTTGTCAGAACCACCCATGCTGCTTAGGACAACATCCTCTCTGAGACGGGGGTGTACTCTAACTTGTGTAGACACACAAGTGTAATGTAGACTGTTCTAGAATCAACACACAGTGGGGCCTTTATTTTAGTACTTGTGTAACTGGTGGTAAAGTCATTTTATCTCCCAGAGCCTTAATATTCTCATCTGTAAAATGAGGATTTACAAAGCACCTTTTGCCTGTCTCTTCAGGATTATAGCGGAAATAGGGAAAGAAAGCTCTTTGAAAGTCTAAAGCAATTTTTTTTTAATTTCAGAATATTACAGGGGTACAAATGTTTTGGCCACATGGATTGCTTTTGTACTGCTTGAGTCAAAGTTACAAGTGTGCCCATCACTCACATGGTGTACGTTGCACCCTTAAGGTATGATTTCACCCATCCCCTAAAGCAATTTTAAACATGAAAATCTTCAAGCTCCTCTTAAATTAGGTGGTATGCTGAAGTACATTCAGCAGCATTTCTTTCTGTAATAGATGCATCTTTAAAAATAAAACAAACAAACAAAAAAGATCATGAGTCTAGCAAGGAAAAACACCCAGGGTAACGTGGCATGCATGTTTCTGGGAGCGGGGAGGGCGGGGTTAATGAGATATTGGGAAGAAGTCCAGCTTCTTGGTTGAAATTTGCTGAAAGCCCTTGCCTGGCATGTTCTCTCGCTCTCTTGAGCTTGTGACAAAGAAATATAACCTTTGGCCAATTGCTTTTTGTTCCGCTAGTAACTAGGTTAATGTGAACAGACAGGTCTGGTGAGACAGCATGAGAAGAAATAAGTACTTTTGTGTGGCTGGATATAACGCAGGTAAACTGGGTAGAATATAAGGGTTTGCCAGAACAAAGAGAGATTATTTCACTCTAACAGGTTTTGCAAGATAATATTTTACAAGCAACCTTTTTGATACGCATTATAAGTGGTCACATTCCCACTGCCCTAAAAAACTCCTAAGTGTACCTTATTTTTATCAAACCATGCTTTTTACACATCCAATAATCTCACCAGCCCTCAGTCTCATTACTGAGTACACTGAAGAGGTTTATAAGTCTGGTGGCGGTGCTTATCAAAACAAGTATGGTCTTATGTTACGGCTACAGTAGGCCCCCTTATCCTCGGGGGATACATTCCTAGATCCCTGGTGGATGCCTGAAACCACAGATAGTACTATATATACTGTGTTTTTTCCTACACATACACACCTATAATGAAGTTTACTTTATCAATTAGACACAGTAAGAGATCAACAACAATAATAAAATAGAACAATTGTTGCAATATACAGCACTGTAATAAAAGTTATGTGAATGTGGTCTCTTTCTCTCTCTCTCTGTCTCTCAAAATCTCTATGGTTCTGTCTTCACCCTTCTTCTCCCTGTGACCTGTCGATCTGCTAAACCATCCGGCTACTAAGTGACTGCCAGCAGGCGGTGTCTGCAGCGAGGATGTGCTGTATGAAGAAAGGGTTCACATCTCAGGCAGGACAGAGCAGAGTGAGATTTTAACATGCTACTCAGAAGCGCACACACTTTAAAATTTATGAATTGTTTATTTCTTGTATTTTCCATCTAATATTTTTGGACTTGGTTGACCACAGGTAACTGAAGCTGTGGAAAGCAAAACCGTAAGGGGGACTGCTGTATTCACTTGGGCGGTGCACTGGTCGAGAGGACTCCACGAGGCAGTTACACCTGGGCAGAACTGTCCATCTGTCTGGGAATGAGGCTCCCTTTGATTTTTTACATGAATAAGGTCAAATAATGTGACCTCACCTGAGTTAGGACAGGCCGTATGTAAAAAACAAGCATCATGATTCTGATATCATATATTAATGTGTTTCTGAAATAAATATTAAAACAAATAATGCCTTCCTTAAAGTATTAATATTAGTATACCTACTAACCTCACCCAAGTCGGGCTAAGTTGTATGTAGAAAATAAGCATAATGTATTGGAAAGCATATTTTGGAAGTTGCCATTACATGAATATTAAGATAAATAATACCTTTTCCAAATAGAAACACTAGTATAGCCACCAACTGCAGCTTGCTGGGGACTGCTTGACTGGCAAACATTTATTTATTCCTGCCTTGTAATTGATACAGTTTATGACATGAGCCCAAGTCTGCCCTTATACATCTAAATACAGAACTTGTCTGAAGTTGCACTGAGTCAGGGAGACGATACGTAGGGCAGAGATGCCTCATGCCATGAGTTAGGATACAGCAAAGTTAATATAATCTGTACATCATTTTAAAAATCCACCTAGGGAGATGGTCTGTCCCAGAAGATTTGTTATCAAATGGAACAGGCAATGTTTCTGTTTTCTTACAAACTTGCTTACATGGAGAATTACATTAAATTTTATATATAGCATGCAGGGCAGAAGCCACGCTTTATACATGTAAGTTTTCTTGCTTTCACTCAGACAGGAAGGGAAAATGGTAAACATAGGGGAAATAGGAAACTTAGATGCAGGGTCCATGTGAAAACTGAGAGAAAAAAGGAAAGGGAAAAACAGATGATAGATGTTTTTAAAGAATTAGTAAATTGTAAAGTGCGTGCTACATAATTATTCGATATCTGGATGGCTGTCACACATGTAGCTATTTTGACCAATGCCGCTTGTAAACTGGCTTAGGAAAATAAACAATATATATTCCATTAAACTGACTAATGTACATTTTATAGAATGCAAGGTAGTAGACACAGCTATCTTGTTTATTTGAAGACATACAAGCACAGGAGAGGCTTAAAAAGACAGGAGTTGTACCTACAGCACTATAGCTAAATTCTTAAATGGAAACTGTTGTGTCAGTAATGCAGAGTTAGGCTATGGCAGTTGATGCTACAGACTGTTTTTTTTTTTTCTTAAGCCATATTTCTTTTAGAAGCAGAAGGAAGGTCAATCTCACTTTCTAAAAGAGAAAGAAAGGTGACTCTTGTCATAGTAACATAACGTAGCGGGTCCCCAGGTGTGATCTGGAGGAAAAGGCAGACAAGGTCCTGTGACGCCGCAGCCGCGAGGAGCTCCTCTGCAGAACAATGCCTCGTTATGCCCGCCCCGGCTTGCAGCAGATGCCAGGCCCCCCACAACTGGCCTCCCTCCAAAAACAAGGAGGAAATAAAGAGGGCAGAGCCGGGAAAGAGGCTGCGCGACACTTGCCTGATGGGGAGCCTTTCTGGTAGGCACAGAGCAATCAGGAAAGTGCTTTGGAATCGCAAAATTAAAAACAAGTGTCAGCTGTGGGAGATGTAGAAATGCAAATAAGTACAAATGCAAATAGGACGAATAAATGAAAGTGTGCAATCACCCGAAGCTCTGTTTACAACCCGGAGGCAACTCTGTCTATAATTATCTGGGTGCCATTAACTGCGTGGGAGCAGCTACCAAGGGGCACATCAAAGATACCACCTGAAGATGAACGTCTTCCCTTTCCGATGATAATGCAAGATCTCCAGGAGCATTAAATCTACGCCGAACTAAACCAGTGTGTACAAAAGGGCTAGAAGTGTATCTTTGGCGAAATAAAAAAAGCTGGATTTTCATTATTTACCACACATCTTAACATAATTCTTACCGTTAATTAAGAAAATAGATGATAGGAGATTTGGCTTCGATAAACATGGACTGAAACCTACCACATCATTTAGTTTAATTATCAAAGTAACCTCGTGGGGCACGTGACAGACTTGGTCAAGGTCACACAAGTCGAGTTGAGATTTGAGCATTGGGATTTTGGCCCCGGGCTTTTAATCCTTCCATTACACCAGAAGTTCTCAACTGAGGGCAATTTTGCTCCTCAGGAGACACTTGACAGTGTCTGGAGGCATTTTTCATTGTCACATGAGGAGGTAGCACTGGTCTAGCAGGTAGAGGCCAGAGATGCTGCTAAGCATCCTACAACGCACAGAGCAGCCCCCAACAGAGAATCACCCCACCTGGAATGTCACCAATGCCTGCCATGCAGGTTGAGAGATCTTGCGTTACTCCATCGCTGCCATCGTGTAGGAGACGAGAGAGAACAGAGTCGTTCAGGAAAGAGGCAGCCTCAGACACACAAGGTCCTCTCCGGGGGTCTGGGAGTTGCTCGGAATGAATAAGAAAATTCTAGTCCTACCTCACAGGTGGGGAGGTGGTGAGGCACTAAAAATTCATAGCATATCTGTCTTAAACACATTCAGAGATTGCTGGGATCTAAATTGCCCTTTCAAAACCCGAGAG
Organism: Indri indri; assembly: GCA_004363605.1. NCBI lineage: Eukaryota > Metazoa > Chordata > Mammalia > Primates > Indriidae > Indri > Indri indri. Next base: position 4,686 of record RJWJ010023107.1, read on the forward strand.
ATATTTGCCGCGCCACCTGGAGCCCTTGACAGCTCCCTAACTTCGTTCAGTACCGAAGGTGGAAACTTAGAGTGGCCGTGGGTTTCCGGGGTTCTTTATTTGTCTTCCAGAATATTAAAGACCAGTATCTCACCAGAATACAAATAAGAGGCTAATGTGATGAGAGGCTGAACTGACGGTGTCCCTAGAAAATTTCAGACTAAAATGTCAGTTGAAAGGCAAAGAGAGAGATGGGAGCGCTTTTGAAAGATCTCATTGGTAAAGAGACAGAGGCTTTCCTGACAAAAATGTTCTGAGAGGGATTTTGAATTTAAACCAGCTAAACAGCATCAGGGGTCTGGGGGGTTAGTCAAACAAAGTCAGAAAGGGCCTGTCTGCGGCACAAAACTGATAGATCAGCACAGCAAAACCGTGTCGCAGCCGCGGAGGAGCCGGGAAGAACAGCTCTGCTCCGGCGACATCACCGCTGATCGGTTCTCAAGGAGCAGCAAGGCTAAGTCAGTTGCGCACTCCAGTTGGAAGCCCCGCATAATAGCCCTGTATGATATTTACTGATTTTATTGATTTGCGAGTTACAGAAAGAGTCCAAGGTCTCGGGAGCTCCAGCCCTCCCCGGGTTCCGTGAGCTGCCCCCGCGGGCGTGGGGTCTGCTGCAGGGCCGGGGAAGGCGGGTGGCAGACAGCAGCCCTGTGCTTCCGTCCCCTCCCTCCCTGCCTGTTGCTCCGACTCTCGGGAACAGGGTCTCATGGCTGGGAAAGATGCTTCCACGGAGGAAGGATCTCTTAGGGGGGTGGGTGGAAGCCGTCCCTGCCCGCTGCCCGGCTGTTGAGCAGACAGCCCAGTGGAGTCCAGCTGGGGCCAAGGCCAGTGAGATTCTGTGGAAACCACTAAGACAGAAACAATGTTCAGTGACACGATGCAGACGCGCTGATCAGTTTTATTTTCATCCCTACTTTAATAAACATACGTGTGCCTAGCTAGCTCTGAATTATTTAAAATTACAGCAGTTGGAAGAAAGACCTCAAATTCTGTCAGAAAGATTTTTAATCATCTTTAAGTAAACTTCAATTTCTCTGAAATTAAAGGAGAATTATTTCTCCACTTCAAAAGTCAGTACAGATTCATTGAAGGGCCTTTCCGTCTCCTACGATAAGCAAAAACATGAAATGATTAGTACAAAAAATACACCATGAAATGAGCTTAAAGTCCTTACTCTTGAAGGCTAGATTTAAGACATTATTACTTACTGTCCATAAAAAGGTTTACTTTAGTGATAATAACAAATGACCTTTCTTCCAAACCATTCCTTAATATGATTTAAAAATACTGGGCTTAATCTTTTTGATAATTCTTGCAGCCACTTCTCCCCTAGCAGGTGACTATGATAGACTTGCTTTCCCCCTCCAACGGGAAGAGTGGCCGCTCTGCTTGGAGCTAAGGTGGTGACTGGGGCGGGGGTGACCTTCGCTGGCTTGGACTGGCTGGCTGGAGTCCCAGCTGAAGGTGGCCCCACTTACACGCGAACACCACTGATGCCTCTTGACTAAGCTGCTGAAACGCAACAGTGGACACGAACCGCTTAAGGAGAGCGTCTGCGAGGGTGAAGCAGGGAGGTTCTCGCCCCTTTAATTACGGACATAGTAATAACTAAACCTAAAGTGATTCTCTGTTATCACTTTGACATAAACCCTCTCTCATTTGCTGCCTGTGGCCACCCTGCTAACTAGGCCAGTTATTGTTCTCTCCAGTTTAGAGCAGAGGAAACTGCGGCTCAGAGAGGTTGAATGACCTGCTCGAGGTTAAGAAAAATGAGCGCAAAGGTGCTCTGATACTCATGCTCTCACACCACGACAGTGCACCTCGCCACGCGCAAGGGTAGCGTGGGGCTGGGCCCACACGGACTGAATCAGAGCTGCAGAGTTCAGCGGTGCCAAGAAGCACAGCAGGGACAGGGAGCCTCTGAGAGGTGCTCATGAAACGCTCACTTGAAGATAAAGTGCATTGTCGCTCACACTTGGGTAACGTCCTCATGAAGGAGACCTATCAGTTTTACAAATCACAGCGCATAAATTGCTAACCATAAACTGACAACCCAGAGTGGTGGGTAAACACTGTTATTTACATGAACAACCAGTTTTTTAAAATGGTCATTACAGAAAAAAAGAAATCCTCTGCAACCATTAGTTCAGCCATTAGTTCAACCATTAGCTTACCCTTGGTGAAAACAAATGTGTTCCAGCTACTAATATTACCCCTGTCTCAACTGATACTATGGGAGGTGGAGCCAAGGGGTTGAGGGAAAGAGGGAGCAAGCTAAGCATTCTGCCTTCCAGACGCCTCTCTAAGCATCTCTAGCTCAAGTAATAACCGAGCTGCCTAATTGTAGTCATTAAGGATCCTGTGACTCTAAATGACAAAGGTAGAGATGCTGGCATCAGCAGCCTGTTAGCATTTAATTTACATGAAATTCGATCCAATGTATATGAACTAACTACGAGGCACCTTGCTGTGCTTTGGGCACACCAAGAAGAAAAGTGGGGGAGGCGGGGCAGGTGGGAGCTCCAGATACCCCTCCTCCACGCCCCATGCCAAGGCAAGGTTCGTGGGTTGGCCATGACAGAGCCTCCTGAGGAAACTGTCATGTCTGGAAGAGGCTTCTCAATTCTTGCAAACTTGTCCGCACTATTTAAGAAATGATTAAGATTCTCCTCCAGAAAGACACATTTTCTGATGAACAAGAACAGGCCCTGTAACGGGTTTAGCCAAAGCAACCAAATCACCTTCCTCTAGCAACGTGTATGTCTGTGCTAAACCCTCAAGGTCATCAGATCTCCTGGATTTGCTAGCATTTCCATTTCTGTGCTTTGTCATTCCATTGAGACTAAACTAGTGCTCCCATGGCTGGCCATGCTCTGAGCGGTCTCTGCAGCAGCGGTTGGAGGTAGACACAGCGCAGGCATTCAATCAACAGATATTAATTGACGTGGCGAGGTTGTGCTCTCACGGGCTGAATGCCTCCTGAGAGGCTCATTCGCTGTGCGCAGCCTGTCTGTGGGTCATGAGGGCTTCTGAGCAAAAGCGAGCGCTGGACACCACCGTGTGATGGTGGAGATGCTTGTTTAGGTGACGAATGAAATGGCACTCTTGACAAACTGTATGGGCAGAATCTTTACATGTAATTTATTTTGCATTTCAGTTACTTTAGAAAAAGCCTCCCTGTGGTTTCTGCCAGAGGTATTTTTAAGTTATCAGTTTAATGGATTTATTCTTGTTTTGCTAAGGTAAGTAATAGTTATATATTTAAAAAAAAAAAAAACCCAGTACCTCTCTAGTCTGCATTTTCATTTATTCTTAGCATGGTCTTTTCTAATTAGGGTGTTTGGCACAATGTCTATTTTTTAATTTCTAGGTAACCCCTGCCTATGTTTTACTCTGGATTCCGAGAGCACCTGTACTGGGCTTCAGGGAACAGACTCCAGGGCTGGCACATTTGCCTAAAACCCGTACTTCTTGAAATCCACAAAGCCCCAGTGCACATCTCCACCTGCACGAGTGCACACCCGTCAGATGAGGCAGGGGAGATGCAGCTAAGCTTTACCAAGACCATTTAGAGGCTGCATGACGTATGAAGGTGAGGATAGCAAAGCACAAGCCGTGTGACAGCCTGCTGGTATGCGAACCGCCCCGGGGAAGGGGGGCCACCGGGGCTCGAACGAAGTTGCTGAGGGCTCACGGGGGACTCAGCTGCACACCCGGCTGCCAGTTCAAGCAGTGGGATTGAATGGGGAGCTGAGATCTTAGGGCCACCTTCCCCTTTCTCCTACCAAAGGTCACCTCTGGGCGGGAATAAAGGAAGATCGTTGTTTCTCCAAGTTCACAGGAAGTCTCCTGCAACTGTTTTTCTGGACTTTGAGGCATCTACAAGCTCGCTGTCTGCCATCCCGGTGGCTGACAGCAGATCAGGAAAGCCAGGCCAGCTGTACTAGCTGCCTGTACTGCGGTGGAATCGCAACGGGAGCTCAGAAAAGAGGAGACCAAAAGGAAGGCCTCAGAGGAAAAGTTTTCCTCTGACATTATTGTTACTGAAAGCTCAGCACTTGCCTTGAGGCCGCATGAGAAGAATGAGAACAACTGCTTTGAGGGGAAGGAAAGGGAAGTTTATTACTTTGCCAGCAAAGGGGGAAAATGGCAGACTCTATTGACTCAAAATCCAAATTTTCCTGTCCATAAGCAGAAATACAGAGCTTTTAAAGCGAGGGCCTCAGCTTTAGGCTATTGCGTTAATGATTCTAATCATCCCATTGCTGCCCAAGTCTGCCAAAGACAAAGCCTGTGACCTCTGCCCACCTGGGAGGCTGGTGCCAGGGCCTGGGCTGGCTGAGTTATCTCCTGTAATAAAGAACAAAGGCATTACCCTGCCCCTCCTGACCACCTGCCCGAGCTAGGGGAGCAGCCAGGCCACAGTTCCCAAAAAGAGTGGGGAAAGTTTTAAAGAGGCAGAAAATATTTTTGCCACTTTTTTCCCCAGGCCATTCCCTCTGTTACATATTCCCCAGTCTCAATTTTCCGCTTCCGTATCCATGGGAGGAGGGGGCGACGACTCTTGTTATATCGTCCTGTCCTCCTGCCTCTCAGTCCTGTTCTTCTCCGAGGCTAGCGATGGAAACTAGGGTCCCTCTTCCCCAAGGCAGATCATAAAAGTCAGAGCCTTTTTCCCCAAAAGCCAGCCACAAAACCTAAAATTATTCTGTGTAAAAATTGGCCATAAAGAAATGATCTGACCTAATTTATTTGACTATAGGTCTTAAGACCCTCATTCCAGAAAGGGCCCAGTCCCACACCCAGAAGGAAGAAATGCTGCTCAGAGAGGCCGAGAAGAATCTAGACACACAGGCCTTGCTGGGCTTCCCCACTCCGTCTGTTAACATTAGATTATACCTTTTTTGTCCAATCACATTTCTACATGGCTGGCCATATTTTGTTGAACCTAAGCGTAACAATGGACAATTGCCCCTATATCTTTGGGTCTTTCTTGTGAAGGACCCTGTGTATACATGTTAAATAAAATTTGTATGTCTTTTCTCCTATTAATCCATCTGCCTCATGTCAATGATTTTTCAGTGAACCTTTAGGGGTCCAAGGGCTTTGGTCTCTGCACACGTGTGAGGCCAACTGATCCCGGCTAGAACCACGTGCTTGTGGGGCAAGCACCTGGTTCTCCCTGTGGGTGTGTGGCAAGGCCCCACTGAGAGCCTCTCTGCACTCAGCCATCAGCAAAGAACACAAGGCCTTTCCCCTCCCCTGGGGGAGAGTTCAGAGGCCTGAGTTCTGGAAGTCTCCTCCTGTGGGGCGGATGAGGTGGGAGGGGACGAGGACAGGACCATTCTCGCGGGCCTTGGTAGGGCAGGTTGGCGAGTTCAGTATCCAGCATGACCTGGAGGAACTGGCAGTTGCCAGCAGAGCCGCAGTGACCCACAGGGCCAGGCTTGGGACTTACCCAGCTGCGGGAGGGGAGAGGCTCCTGATATGCAGATTCTGGTGCCCTGGAGGTTGACTTGACTCGGATTTGACTTTGTTTAGAAGCATGAAAGGAACGGGACGTTTGTGGTATCTGAGTGTCATGGAAGGAATTCATAGCTGTTCCTACAGCCATCTATTTTTAACCTTGTTAACCTGAATTATACTTTAAAATTTAAACTAAATGGAGCCTCTTTTCTACCTATGATTTATTAGGCTTCTTCCTTCTATCAAATTAAAGCTCTGCACAAATGAAACAATTTATCCTCATCTAATGTATAACCCCCTCCCACACTGGCAATGTGGAGCCAGAGTCGGGGGCGCGTGTGGGTGGCAGCAACCGCTGCACAGGCGCTCTGCAGATTTCTTTAAATTCCCATTTAACTTCACCTCTCAATCTGTTTTCCTGCCATATACACACAAAAGGACAATGACCCCCCACCCCAACTAAATATCCCCAGATTCAGTTAGAAACCACTCTGCACCGTGGGACACTGGAGCGGCCGCTATCCTGCCCAGGTGCAAAGTGGGCTTTTCCCCACACAGCTAGATAGGATTTCTTTTTTTTCCAGTGGTGGGTAGGTGATTTCTTAAGGATCTTTAAGGAAAGAACTCGATAGAAGGAAAACATCCCTTTATAATCCCATTTTCCTTCTCACCCCACACTGAGCTGTTACTATAGCAACATCCTACTTGCTACCAGGACCGTTCAGTCCCCTTGTGAAGTTAACCGAAAGCTACTTTCTCACTCAGAGAAGGGACTGGTGTTCATTGACCAGTTTTTCCCTGGGTGTCTAAACTCTTCAGTTCTCCATGACATGCTTAATCTAGGGTTTCCTGTGGCTAAACCCCAAAATTCACTTCTAAACTCCTAACAGCACAATTCCCCAAAACTTTTCAGAACTGAACTCAGTAGGAAAGAATTTAATTTACATTTTATCCTAGTTATGAATAACTTTTCTTCTATTATTGGTTTAAGTTTGGAAAAGGTCCCCCGTAAGGAAAAAAAATTGGGGAAAAATCTCCCTTACTTTTCTGCCATCCTTCTTTCCTTCCTCTCATGTGTCTTTTAAAATATGCATACATGTTTGTAAAAAAAAGTAAAATTTCAGAACCTTCAAGACTTACGATGCCAAGGGTCTGAAAAGTTAAGCCCTGGAAACTGAGTCATGTAGTCTGGCTGCTTTTCTTCTGTGCATGACTGTGGCTTCTTGACCTTTGTGTTGAGATGTGACACTTCACTCACCCACACCTCGACTAAAGGACCCGGAGACAGAGACCCTGGCGATTGTTACCTCTTTAAAATAGAATGCTAAGGAACCCCCTTAGAATGGAGTCAATACTGCAGATCAGTTCTTCTATCTGCATATTCGCCACGTGTGGATGATGTTGTATTCTTTTCAGCACCTCTGTTGTACCTGTATAAATGATCTTATATGCCCCTATAAATGATCTTCACTTTTCCCCACACCAGGAGCACTGATCGATATTCTTTGGTGGCCATGTGTCCCTGGGCAGTTGCCCTCACACTTTGAACTTGAATAAATCCTTTTACTGAATTCTGAGACTTTTGATTTTGGGTTCACATGTGTGTGTGTGTACACACACACACACACACACACACACACGTGTTTGTATATATGTACATATGTAATGAAATTTTCCAATACACTGAAAATACAGAGACTAACATAACAAGCATCCATGCACTCACCTCTCAGACTTAACAAGATTTGACTTTGGCGGACGTTTTTGTTTCATATTTGTAAAAAGTAAAAGGTTAGTAGAGACATAAAAATCCCCTTGTTCCGTTATCCCAGTTTCTTCCCTCTGTCCTTTCTTTCCTCTCTCTCTGTCCTTCCCTCTCTGCCTCTCTGGAGGTGGCAGCCATTTTGAGCTTCCTGTCTATCTACTCCATCTGAGTCTTTGTCTTTGCACTGCTGCTACACATTTATGTACAAGACTTTTTTGTTGTTGTTGTTTGTTTTACCTGCTTCCTACTAATTTGTAGGGTTGGGAGAGGTTGGATGTCTCTGGCTGGAAATGTGGGAAGCTAAGAGCTCTGGGAGCATTAGCTGCTCCTCTATCTTTTCATTTATTTTCTGGGCAATTCTTCTAAGCTGGAGTATAAGTTAACTTTTCCAAATGAGTGGTATTATTATTTTAAAATAAAAGCACTCAAAGCAGAAGATGATTTTGGAACCCCTGCAACACAGGAAGCCCAGTGTTTTCTCCCTAAGGTCACATTAAAAAGGTGGTGGGTCTGAGATGTCATCTACTCAAAATAAAGTGATAAGGGGTCAATACCAAGAAGACAGTTGTCACCTGGGGTGAACGGCTTACTCACAGGCATTATGAATGAGACCATTGAGGCTCAGTGAAAAACATTATCTTGGATAAATGGTTTGTGGTTATCGAGCTGGACCAACCTGACAGAGAAGAAGCTCTATGTACTATTATTACAATTACTTGATTTATACTTGCAATTTATAATTTGTATGCTCAGTAAATTCTGCCAATAACAAAAAGTAATGCCCTAGTTTCAAAATCTGATATTTGGATTTTGTCTGATGATTTAGTGTGTCCTCTAAGCAAAATAACTGCCAAACCGGGTCACTTGCCTGCAATGACAAAACACAAGTACCCAGGGAAACAAACAAACAAACAAACAAACAAACAAAGGTTTGTTTGTTTGAAACCCTCAAAGAAGGTTTCAAGGTTTACAAAAAAAAAAAACAAAAGGAAAAGGATTTTTCCATCTTTCCTTAGATACTTTTCTACCATTGCGCATCAGGGGCCCCAGGGAAAGGGGATTTGACTGAAAGGAGGTAAAACCCAGGGCCGGGTACGTGAAACGTCTGCGAGTATTTGGCAAAGACTCTTCTTCTCATGTTCACTTTCCATAGAAATCTAAGTCAAAGCAACAATAAAATAAGCTGACCAACAAGTACATGCAACCAAGAAAACTGTCTGGGAGCCGCTGAGAAGTGGTGTCTAGATGTCAAAGAAGAAATCAGAACCAACAGTCGAGATCTGTCCCGCCAGAGGTGGCAGGTGAGGGACTGAGGCAGACAGTGGCGCACTGATTGGACTTCTATAACCAGTGGTGCTTTATAGGTTATAACGACATTTAAGGCTATTATTTCATCCTAATTGGTCAGGTGTAGGGAACCGAAGGGAAGAGTAGGAATGAAGATGCTTGGGGAACGGAGCGTCTGGTTCCTCCATTAGATGCACTCCCCGCCGACCCCTGGAGACTGTTGCTTGTTACAGAGCCAAGGGTTCCCACCTCCCCCCCGACCCACTACTCCTCCTACAGCTGCCTCATAGCTTTGCTTATCAAGAGGTAAGACACAGGTGGTCCAGCTGTGTGCATGGCATTGTTTATTCCCCAACCCCCAAAACACACATTCTATTTGCGCTCCCAAGAAATGAAAATAAACAAACTGTTTACTCCTTGGGCTTACAAAGGTCTTGCTGTGTTCCTTTATACATTTCAGAGTACCTCCTAAGGTTAGAGAGAGGAGTGAAGAAGGGAAGACGTAAGGCCGAAAGATGACTCACCCTCCACGAACCATAGTGCGTGTGGGCTGCAAAGATGCCAAGCGTTAGAGGTCATCCAGGCCAACCTCCGACTCATGCAGGACCCAGCTGCAGCGTCCTGCAGAGATGTCTTCCTAGGCCTCCCTCCCTCGACCAGAAGCTCACAGAGAAGACACACATCGCACATCCTGTGTTGTGAGGCTCCATCTGTTGTGAGAACTCCTTCCCTGCCAGCTGCCTCTGACACGCCACACATGGTCTCTCATTCACCCCAAGAAATGATACAGAATAATCTGCACTGATATTTCCAAAGCCCAATTATTTTCTTGCCTCCTCCATAATTTCTGGCATGTCCATGAACCACCTGTATTATTGTCTTCTTTATTTAGTTACAATTATTCCAAAAAAATCATACCCCTAAGGTAAGTAGGAACCACCCTGGCACATCGCTTGCCACAAATAGAAGGTAACTGCAAAAATGAATGATATAATATGAAAATAAAACCCTGTTGCTTGTGAGAGCCCAAGGCTTGCTTCCTTTTTGTTAAAGAGGCAGGTGAGCAAGTAGCAGAGACGCCGTGAGGATGGAAGGAGAACTGGTAAGGCGCTAACTTCTGTACCATGTGTTTCCATGTTATTTCTCTTGGGTCTTGGCACTGCAGAAAACCATCTTGCGCACCTCCCAAGGACAGTCTCCCATCGCAGCAGATGAACTATTAGAGTGATCCCTTTATCCTACCATTGCCTCATGTCCAGACAAAATAGCCTCAGTTCCCCAGTGATGTCTGTGAGAAGTCCTCTCTCGACAGGTCTGAGCATCACCTTCTGTCAGCTCCCTCTGGATTTTGGGTCCCAAGTCTTGAATATAAAGTTCCAGTGTGGCCTGATTAGCACAGACAGAGCACAGAGGACCCTTCCTTGTGCCTGTCACTACACTTCTGTCAATAGACTCAAGACATGGCCCCCCTACCTCAGGGAACCAGCTGCCCACAGCCTCTGCTCCAAGGGGGCCCTACTTGGTCCCAAAGCTGAGGGACCACCCATCCTTAAATGGCCAGAGTGACCTATCTCTGGAATATGAGCAAGGAAATTCCAAGAGAATGTGGCAGTAAACAATGGTCTTGTATAATGTATATAAATACTGGAAGGGCCACGATGGGTCACTTGCAAGCTCCACTGGGCAGGGAGCTGCAGACATAGGGACACCAAGTGGCCCATGAGCAAGATTTAGAGAATTAGGGGACTGCTTTGGTCTTGGCAGATCTCTTGGCCAATCCACATGGAGTCCTCAAAATAATTCTCTTAATTTTGTAGAAAATTGGTACCACTTTCAAACATTTTAAACTGTATTTATAAATCTAACATATTCTTAGATACTTCCAATGTCTGATTTAAAAATTAAATTTTTTTCCTGAGGACTTAACTCTTATGAATAAATCAAAACAATAAATATAGTGAACCTTCAGTTCTCTTCAAGGCTTCAGTATTGTTTATTAGAATTCAATTTAACATCCCTAATCTTCATCAATTACTCAATTCAGTGTTTCAACCTAAGTCACAAGGCTGATCTGTTTCCTTAATTAACAACATTCCTTTAAATATTAAAAGCTCATAAAATTCCAAAGATACATAAAGTCCTTAATGCAAAATATTGATTCTTTTTAATATTATTTTAAACATTTCTCTACTTAATCCTAAATTTTTCCAAGGGTGAAAGATGATGAGCTACTAAGGAAACTATTGTCTCATCCCGCACAACTATTTTAGGTTATGTTTCTGTGTTATTTTGGGGATTGCCTTCTCAACCTTCTGCAGATTGCATTATAAGCAAAATGTTTAGTTGAGGTGCTGACTGGATTCTTCATGGTGACCCCTGTGGCACTTACTGAACCTTATTACAGTTGCCATGGTGATGATTCCATAAGTCAAAGGAGAGGGCCTAGAACCTTTGACTTTAGATCCAAGTTTTACAGATATAGTACCCTCGCCCAAAATCACTTGACTGAATTTCACATTATCATGCTCTTAAAATGTAAATGTATTTCCATCTTAAAATCACTCTGGACTCAACAAAATCTTGTATTCTGTGATAGTTTATATGGGACCACATATATTTTTCAGACATTAAAAGGTATCTAATTAAAATTTTTTATTGCTATGAAATAGTCGCACGTATTTTTGCAGTACACGTGATATTGTGATATCTGCACACAACGTGTAGTGATCCTTCCTCTTCCCTTCCTTCCTCCCTCCCTCCCTTCCTTCCTTCCTTTCTTTTTTCCTCTCCACAAACCCAAAAGAGAAAACTTCATGATTATCCTTTCTGGGAACACTAGTAGTTACTACACACAGTATTAGCACTGAAAATCAGTATCATATCAATTGGTAGTTGAATTATCCTTCAGAGAGGAAGATTAATATCTTATTTTCTATTTAGTGAAATGAGTCACTAGAAGAGTATTACTGTTCTTTGCTACAATGTATAATAGAAGTGTTTACTTGGTGTCTGCAGAGCAAATTCTGTATGTATTCGGCAAATACATACATTAAGAAACTGGTTTGTTAAGCACGGGCCACACATGGCTTCCTTTGTTTCTTTTCGAGGACCTGGAAGGAAACCTAAAATTTCATCTGTTGCTAGTGGTTTCACAGTATTTTGGTGTCATCCCCATGGATCACAGAAAGGCAGCGTGGGCTCTGTAGGCCAAGGGCTGCACTGGGACCAACAGCATGCAGCCCACTCCTTTTGAGCTCACTCTCCATGTTGCCCTGGGTCCTGTAGAAGACAGGAAGGACCCAAGGCTCATGTTCTTGGTTCCTGCGTAATTCTCCATACTCTGAAGTTCTTGGAGACATGCACTGGCTGGTGCTAGGCTGGCTTTGGGAAACTCTTCACTGTTTAGGAAATCCTTTTTAATGCCTTCATTAACTAGGCAGGACTAGTAGCGGGTCATTTGTGGTCTCGAGTTCACTATCCAGGGTTCTAAAGCTTGGTCTATGTTTTTTATATTTTCCGTAACCAAACAATAATGGTAGCCGCAGAAGTTTTCTAACTGGATTTTTGATTCTAGTACCTGAAGTATGCCTGAGTTTATTTGAGTGGAACTTTGCAGCAGCATTGAAGTTATACCGAAGTTTGGGATGTGTAGGTCAGAAAGCACCAAAACCAGCATGCAAAATCCAAAGCCCATAGTATAGCTATTGAAACCCTATTAGTTCAATGACTTTCTGGAGGCCAGTTGCACTTCACTTGGATTTCTGAGTGACCTTCTCAGTCCATAACTTCATTTAGGTCCCTGCTTAAATGTCATTTCTCTAGTGAGACCATCTAGTCTGTCTAAAATAACATCATCCTTCCCCTCCCCAAGTGCCTGAGTTTCTCTGTATTTTCTTCCCCAGCTATATTTCTCTTCATCTCTCATTCCTATACCTGTGATATATACAGATTTGTTGTTTTCTGTCTCTGTCATTAGAACATAGACTTCTTGAGACCATAGGGTTGGCAAGCTGGGTTTAATCTAATGTGCTGTGTTTTAAGCATCTAGCACAGTGCCCAGCCTGTAGTAGACATGCAGTAAGTATTCGCTGCATGAATGACTTTCTGTTTACATCAGCCCACTAAATGCCACCTAGTGGGTAGAGAAATTTCAAATGAAAGCATCCCTAATCATTCCTTTTTTATAGAGATCCATCATGTGTAGGCACTGTTCTAGTTGAGTAAGTCATATCTGGTCCCTGGTCTCATGGAAGTTATAGAAATGTTAGGTGAACAGAAATAAATATATACATAATTTAACTCATATCAACATATTACACAGAAACAAATATTGAAAAATTTTCTAACTTGCCATGTATGGTTATAGTTTCTTCTTCTTTCTTTCCTTTTTTTTTTTGAGATAGAGTCTTGCTCTGTCGCCAAGGGTAGAGTGCCTTTTGAGTAGCTGGGACTACAGGCTTATGCCACAATGCCTGGCTAATTTTTTTCTGTCTTTGGGGTCTTGCTCTTGCTGAGGCTGGTCTTGAACTCCTGACCTTCGGCAATCCTCCCACTTTGGCCTCCTGGAGTGCTAGCATTACAGGTGTGAACCAATGCACATGGCCAGTTTCTTCCATTTTAAAATTAATATTTAAAAAAAATGTTTTTCTAAGGAAAATGTTGGCCTCTAGGGGAAGTAAAAAGCTTCTCCATTCTCCCATGTCACCAACTTGAATGCTGCCCAAGAATAAATAGGATTAAGGACAAGACATTATACTGCCCCAAAAGAAAGGCTACTCTTTGGGGCTGAGAACTCTGACCTGGGCCTGCTCTCTTTGAGCAAAGACTGAAAGGTCCAGGGCACATGCACATAGCCCCTTCCTCTTCCCTTCCCACCCAGGTGGCCAGAGAGCTCAGGGGCTTCCTCAGGAGAAGAGCAGGTCCCATTGCTCAGAAAATCTTTTCTCTCAGGCAAACCTGGAAGTATTATGGAGGCTGGAGGAGACCTGGAGTGGCATTTAGACATAAAAGCCAAACCCTTGTCCTCTCAGAGCCTTTGCCCCCACTGTGGTCCTGCAGGAGTTCTGCGCTCGCTGGGCTGGGCATGGATGGGCAGTGCGAAAGCCAGGCCAAACGGTCCAACTTGGCCACTTAGCAGATACCCACTGGGGTCTTCTCTAGGCAAGGCTGCCTTTCAGATCTCGGCATGCTTGGTTCTCAGGAATTCAGGAGTTCTCCACTCAGTCCACCAAGTTTACCAGGGTTCTCGCATGGGGCTCCGCAATTAAGCCGGAGTTGATGATAAAGCGCTCCCTTACTTCCTTGCACAGGCATCTCCCTTATGCACTTTGCAGGGAAGATGGGCGGCTGGGCCATGGCAAGAGCCAACTATTCCAGACTCCTCTACTTACACAATATATTGACCCCAACTTCAAATGCATCCCCACTGAATACAGAACTCTAATAATTCCTACCAAAATGTCAAAGGAATCAACAGCTAGTAATTTAATAGAAACCATCTCTTTTAATTGTCCTATAATGACCCAACTGTCTTCTTAAAGGGTACATGGATGTCATTCCAATAATTCAAGATTCATGTTTGTATTTACTAGAAGAGCGCTAAGACATGATTGCTGAATGTATGGATAGATGTGCAGACAGACAAACGGATGGATGGGCAGATGGATGAATGAATTAATGAGTGCTCTGTGATCTGAAGGGTGAAGATGTCACAGAAAATTCCTAAAAGGGCAGATAGCAAAATCAAGGAATATGGAAATCTGCTGTTAGGTACAAATTGTCTCTAGAGAAGAGATTGGTTCTGAAAATGGAGAGATTAGAAATCACCCACATCATGTGTATGATAAGAAGGCCAACACTTGTAGAAAAACCACATACAAAAGTTTACAAAAAATGTGCTCTTCTGTTGTTCTTCCTTTGTAGCTATTAATATTTGAAGAGAGGGTGCTAATAATCAAAAGACCTGTGAAAACTGTGATTTGGTATTTCAAGTGTTGTGGGCTATTGCATGACACAGGCTGAGCTAGCATACTGAAAATGATCGCCCTCTGAGTGGCTCTGCTGCTCCGAACTCTGGAGAGAGAAATGGAATCCCGCTGTCTGTTACAGGAACTCTTAGAAGAAGAAAATGACAAATACAGCTTTTCATACGTTCAGATTCCCATTGCTAGAAAAAAAAAACCGGTGTCCCCATTTAAGAAAGGCTTTGGGTTTGACAGAACATAAATAAATCTCAGAGCAGTTGCTTATCCATCTAAAGAAGGTCTGGTGTCTCCTCTGCCACTTACAGAGTTTAGAAACGCGTTGTCATTCTTTAATCATGACCATTATTGGAGAATATGATTGAAATTTTAATTATTAAGTAGAAGGAATTGTAAAGCACTTTCATCCAGTGTCTGGTGTGCTTGGTGGGACCGGTCATGAGCGCAGCTGATGTGAACCTGGAAGCCGTTATCACAGCGCGCGGCCCGCCGCGGTGCAGCCAGCAGTCTGTCTGCCTCCTACGGCTGCCTGTCTCCTAAAATGTCTGCACGCTGTTTACTGCAGAGCCAGTGTTTGGACCAAATGCTCAGTAATGTGAAAACATCAATTATTTCCTTCCTAAATTTAAATGAAGTACGATCGCCCTTGATTTAATAGCAAAGGAGCATTTCCAAGGCACAAAAATATTTCAACAATTAAGCACAAAAGTTACGCTTAAAATACATGTTTGTTTTCTTCTTCTTCTACAGTGCAGTGGGCACTAAATTTATTAGCTTTGCGCTCACTGCGACATGTCTCCACGTCTGCTGAATTCTGTGCTGTCTGTCGTGCAGTAGGCTGTGGGTAGGCAAGCTTGTCGAAGGAGAAATACTCGCTTTGCAGGAAATTTGTAAATTTTTAGGAAAGTGAGGAGCATATGGTCACCATGACTTACTAGTGCCCTGATCTAAACCTTATCATCACCAGAAGCCATTTCAGTGGGTTTTTTCTTTTTAAGATAAATATCATTATTTGGATAGTGTCAAATCCCTTCATCTTATCTGGAGGGAGGGCAGGAATGAAAACAATGACAACAACATCAGGAGGGATTTAAGGTAAGACTGAGCTTCCTAGAGCTGCCAGCACCTCCTTGCTCAGACAGGGTCTCCTGCCACACGGCCCTGGTAGTGGCCTGTTGGCCAAAGAAGGCTACTTTCAGATGTGACATGTCTGCTCCAGCCCTTGGTGATCACCATGTTTCAGATACGATTTGTACCCAGGTTAATCACACTGGAAACCTGATCAAACTCGACAGTAGGTGTGTTTGTGGAATTCTCTTCCTGCCAGTCTGCAACCTACAGGAAATGCTGCATTCTCTCTTAAAAATGAGAACATTCTCAGAAGTGCACTTGAGGGGACTATTCCAGAATATGGTGTAAATTAAGTGATCTACTTGGTTTTAGTTTTCTTTTGAGAAAGTCCAAGCTGTGCGCTTGCTGGAATAAATCACGGATGTGTTTATGAATGGAGTCAACATTTCTTAGTAGTGGGGCGCAGGGATGTAGAGGGGAGGATGACGCTTCCTGAATCCCTGGATCTGTTCACAGCAATGCCTGGAACTTCCATCCTGCAGGGCACCAGGGCCTTCCTCATGCCCCGGCTTCTTAGAGATCCACCCCTGCTGTCTGCCCTGCAACTCCCTCACAAGCAACATTTTTTCCTGATTTTCTCTCCTCTGTTTAGAGGTTTCCCCTTACATGTAGATTTCTTCAGGGTACTTTTTCTTCAGGGTTCAGATGTCTAGTTTTATCTTTGTCTCCTTCATAATTCAAAGGCTTTCAATGACTTACCCCCTAATGGGAGATTTCAGGCCCAGAAATGGGTCAGCAGAAACTATTATATTAAAGTAGGTTTCTTGGTGCCACTTACATTATTCTATTTAGATAAAACAATGGCTGTTGGCTTTTTGTGCAGGACATATTTATTCACCATATAATATAGCCCTCTTTCCTTCAGTTCAACCACCAATCCATCCAATCATTCAACTTTTATTGTGTATCCATAGGATATAGCTGCCATGATGTAGGAACAGTAGAAACAAATATGAATAGTAACTGATCTTACCCTCAAGAAATTCTCTGATCAGAGTGGAGGACGGATTTGAAGGTAATAAAACCAAAGTTTATAATTCACCTGTGACCTGTGCTGTTTTATAATGATACGGTGGTTGCAATGAAAGAATATCCACCTGTGGGTGAGGAGGGGTTGGTGGGCACTGCATGTTTACAGAGGACGGTGCCTCTGACCGAAAGCTTAAAGAGCAGACCAGACATTGTTTGGGAATAACAGGCAGAGGAGGCGCAATACTCCCTCTGGCTGGTCTCAGGCCCAAAGAGACATTTAGATTCTTTTTTTTTTTTTTTGAGACAAAGTCTCACTCTGTTGCCTGGGCTAGAGTGCCTTGGCATCAGCCTAGCTCACAGCAACCTCTAACCTCAAACTCCTGGGCTCAAGTGATCCTCCTGCCTCAGCCTCCTGGATAGCTGGGATTACAGGCATGCACCACCATGCCTGGCTAATTTATATATATATATATATATATATTTAGTTGTCCTGCTAATTTCTTTCTATTTTCAGTAGAGACGGGATCTCGCTCTTGCTCAGGCTGGTCTTGAACTCCTGAGCTCAAACCGTCCTCCTGCCTCGGCCTCCCGGAGTGCTAGGATTACAGGCGTGAGCCACCGCACCCGGCCATAGATTCAATGGCTATAATAGGCCATACTTGGCAATGCAGTCACTTAGAAGGGTGTAGGACAGGAAACACAGCATAGCAGCAGGGAGGGTCTCCTGCCACAGGGCCCCAGAGAACATTTCTTTGAACTCCATGACCACTCAGGTTTGGCAAATGAGGTCATGTTGGTGAGGGAGGGAGCCATGCTGGGGTAGAAATCCCGGGTTCCAAATGTGCTGGTAGGAGTTCCGTGGGCACACCTTCAACTATGGAAGGCATAGCTTCTACCTCCACTTTTCCTTCCTCTAGGGAAGTCCATGGCCATGGCTTTTTCCCCAGGTATTTATAGTTCATTCACAGTCCTACGTGTCAATATTCAGAGTACTAACCAGGACTCATCCTTATCATAAATAATTACTGCCTATTAACTCAACAAACGTTCCACCTGCATCAGGTTTGCAGGAAATAGAACTGAAGGTCACGTTTGTCTTCACAGAAGAAGGCTATTGCCAACAGTGGCTCAGAGGAAGGAGCAGTATGTGCAGAGGTCTGGAAGTCTGAAAAGAACACAGTGAGTTCCAGAACTGGAAATGATGCAATGTGCGTTAAGTACCAGGTGTTGCTGGAGATGAGAGGGATGGTGGAAGGAGAGGAGAGGTGGAAGATGAGGCCAGAGGGGTAAAGAGTCCAGAAAACAAACTAGATTATATTGATATTAAGGAGCTGAGATTTATTTATTTATTTATATTTCATCATACTAAGGGGTACAAATGTTTTTGTTACATGGATACCTTTGATAATGCTTAAGTCGGGAGCTGAGATCTTTTAGCCATTAGGGACCAACTGCATGGGATGTGCCATGAGTGTGTTCGTATGACACTGGTGTTAAGGAGAGATTCCTGGGGGAATGCACGGAGGCAGCAGGAGAGGAGGCTGTTACAGTAGTTGAGGCAAAGGATACGGGGCTCTGACTTAGAACGAGAGAGGAAGTGGATATAAGAATCCTTTACCTGTTGGAAAACTGGTCAGTGACTGGCCAACCATGGGGGGTAAGTGTCTGGAGTGTGTCCATGGGTGGCCACGGGTGCCACTCACTGCCAACATAGAGGTCAGACAGGGCAGGTT
This sequence comes from Indri indri, assembly GCA_004363605.1. Classification (NCBI taxonomy): domain Eukaryota; kingdom Metazoa; phylum Chordata; class Mammalia; order Primates; family Indriidae; genus Indri; species Indri indri. Next base: position 23,060 of record RJWJ010023107.1, read on the forward strand.
TGCATGTGGGTGACAGAAGAGATGGAACAAGGAGTTCAAATCTTGACATTCTGCATTTGAAGTGCTTATGAAAATTTCCAGCGGAGACATCCAGTAGGCCATGTTAAGTATGATCCCAAGAGAGTGGTGTAGCTAGAGAGACGGACTTGGGTCCATCAACTGCAGAACTGCAGAAATGAACGAGATGGCCTGAAGGGGGACTTTGAGGAGACTGAAGGACCAAGGACAGTCCCCTTGAAAATACTGGCAGTTAAAGGGCAGGCAGAAGACGAGCTTGTGATGTACACTGCAAAGTATGTGGCTGGAAAGGCGGATAAGGACGTCCCAGAAGACAGCAGAGGTGGGAGCAGTCGACAGAACCAATGTGGCTGGCGGCAATGGGCGAGGCACTCACCACGGTAGGGACCTGTGATTTGTGTGATATATGTGATTTGTCTCATCCTTTGCATCTTTGCATGGTATTAGCATCTGTAGACTGTCTCCCAGTCTGATCAAAGTCTAGTCTATCTAGAGAAATCAGACTGAAAGTGGGCCTGAAATCATATATTTAAAACTTTATCTAGACAACATCCTTTTAATCCTAATCACAATGTCTAGAGAAGACCTGAATTTCTAGCTGTCTCTGGTTTATAAGCTGGCATTTTTCTGTCAAAATACCACAGGGTAAGTTATTTTAGGATCTGATTTGGTATTCAGTTAATATTGTAGCAATGCTCTTCCATTACCTAGAAGCTAATGACTATCTAAATTAGTTATATGGCCCAAAGCAAAGATGAGGTGGTTAGTATGTTTGACCAGTCATTAAAGTGTATCTTTATGGAAAATATTCTCTCAAGTGAAATGACACCATGATGTTCTATCAGCAGTATAGGTAGCCCTTATTAAAAGGTCTACTGTGACTGTCTCCCCAGGGTAATCATATAAAAAAGTATCAAAATTTAATATGCCATTAACAGAGGTTGACGTGAAAAATAAGCTGAATTAGTTGAGAATTACTCCTGAAACATTTTGTAGCTGGAAAATATTACTCTGATTCTTTAGAGAATGGTACTAATAAAAAACACATAGAATATGTTTTGCATCCCAAAGTTGGCATACTTTAAGTAATCAATGATTTTAGGTCAAAACTGGCTTGATAGGTTTTATACAGAAAGACCATACCCCAAGGCCAATAATATTTTCTATTTCTTCAGGATTGTTTTGTTCAATTTGTTTGCTTGGCAGAGAACTTATTATAAATAAGGCACTATACTGGGCTATGGGGGTACAAAGATGTCAGAAGTCCTATGTCAAGTAGATTACAATGTTCTATAATAGAAATACCAGCAAAGGCAGAGGATAAATACTTATATAAATACTATATAGAGAAAAAACTACCTAATAAGAATTACTGGTAACTGAACACTAAAGCATTCTAAGGTCGGTGTGAGCATGTCCGGCTGGAATGCTCAGTGAGATATTCTTGGAGAGGGGGGCATTGTAGCCCGCAGAGCTCCTGAGACATCGAGCTTCACTATAGCCTCTGGAAGGTGACAGCCAGGTCAGTGCCACCTTCAGCTGATGCCTCTCCTAACCCCTCCTCCTCTCTTTACTAAGGATGCCAAAATTTTCTCAGCTTTCAGAATTACTGTTGTTTGGTCTACCTGGCTTACCCTTCTAATCTGCTGTAGAATCATGTTTTCTAGAGGTCTCATTATTGTTCACTCTATATTTTCCTCCGAGTCCAAGAAGATATCAAAAGTCCTAAATTGAACATTAAATCCTGCCTTTCCTTGATCTTGGACAGGAAATATTTGAGACCTGGCAGCACTTTCTAAGGGTACCAACTACCAAGGGTGGAGGGATCTTTGTTTGGATCAACCCATATTATACCTACCAGATGCTTTCTTTGACCATTTTGATGTCCGGATATGAAATATTTAATTTCTTGGTCCATACAGACTGAAACTTTGTAATTAAAGGCCAAATATTTGATTCAGCATGCATCAGAAATTCAATGTAATATAATCCTGAAAGCTTTGCTGAAACTCAGCCCCAGCTAAAGCAACATGAGAACCCCATACACAAAGATACACATCCAGTGCTATGTGGCCACCTTGGAGGGATAATCCTAACCTAGTGATCACTTTCACCAATATTTCCATCTAAATTTTGGAAGCACCCAAATCCAAGTCTCGTAACTATCCGCAATATTATAGCATTCAGTCACATTTAAGATGCTGCATTCCATGGAGCCGGGAAGGTGAACGTCAATATATAGAGACCTTTTAGGTACACTGTTGAGCCAGGAATTGGATTGGGAAAACTGACGGTGTTGGCCAATTCCAATGGAAGCCCCATTTCATTCCTGGAATCCTTGAATCGCAGAGATTTTTTAAAAATAAAACTTCATTGATGTATAATTTACATAAAATTTTAACAGTAGACTCTGATGAGTTTTGACAAGTGTATACACCAATATAAGCATCACTACAATGAGGATACACTGTATAACATTTCCGTCACCCAAAAAAGGTTTCTCATGCCCTTTTACAAATCAACACCACTCTGTGCCCACCCCAGCATAAGGAAATCACTGAACTGCTTTCTGAAACTACAGATCTGCCTTACATATTGTGCAATTTTAAATCACACAGGATGCATTCTTTTGTGTCTGACTTCTTTTTCTCGGTATAAAATTTTTAAAATTCGTTATTGTTATATGAATGAGTAGTTCATTTAAAATTATTGATTAGTAATCTATTATTTGAATATACTACAATTTGTTTATCAATTCACCTCTTGATGAACATCTGAATTCTTTACAGCATAGGGCTATTATGAACATAGGTGCTGTGAACAGTCCTGTATGGGTCTTTGTGTGGATGGTATTCCTGTCTAAGCTCCTCTTGGTAAATATTAAAATAGTAAATATTAAAATGTGGACATGCTGAGCTTCCTGGCAAGTGAATATTTACCTATATGATAAACTGCCAGGTTGTTCCCAAAGTGGCTGTGTCATTCTACATTCCCGTCAGCAATGGATGAGAGCTCCAGTTGCTCCACATCCTTGTCAACACTTGATACTGTCAGTGTCAGTGTTTTAATTTTAGCCATTACAGTGAGTGTATATGTGGTATA
>RJWJ010023108.1:0-26165 GCA_004363605.1 Indri indri
ACATCAGTCAAAAGGGTTATTGAACAAGGTTCTTTCTATTTTTGTTCATGGTACCATTAACTATTGTAACAATAATAATAATAATAACGAGACGGTGATCACTGGGGAGGCACTCCTCCCCTTATTCCAAATTCCCCATGGCGGAGTTACACTTGGTCAGGAGGAGTGGGCGGAAGGACCAAGAGAGCTTGGTGGATGTGCCTTTAAGGTGAGAAGTGAATTGAGATTTATAACTACGATACTTGCTCATGATGTTATTAAATTACAGCCTTCCCAATCGCAGCATTGAGTAAATATGGTTCTATGTTCACAAATGGGGACATTCAAAGTGTCAAGCATTCAAAATTTCTATGAGAGAGAGAGAACTGGTTTATAAAGGTTGCAGCCCATTTTATGCCTTCCCTTGTGGAGCTTGTATACATTGTCTCTGGAAATGAACAGCACAGGCTTTGGGAACATGGGGACATCAGGCTCATCCCTTCCCAGATGGATGGATATAGTTATACGGCAAATGGCTGAGAGCCTCAGCCCAAGAGTACAGTATTTTCTAAGGATTTCTTGCTACATTCTTACTCCTTGTCTTACTGGGAACAGAGAAGTTACAAAACTCCAAGCAGATCCTTGTATTTGGCCCATCAGCCAATGCAAAATAAAATAGGAGGGCTGGTCTGTTCTGGTGTGGCAACAGCACAGGACCAGTGAGGTGGTGACACTTGGCCTTGGGCAGCAAGACTTCTAAAGTACCAGCCATGGAGTGTCCCTGCAGCAGCCCAGCAAACACCAAGAAGTATAAAATGTTACTAATTTGTATAATATTTTCCAGTTTTTGATTTAATTTTCAATACCATGATTGATCTTTTGTTAGCTTTTCACATAGTGCCTGGTAAAGTTGTTCTATTTCAGTTGATCCAGGTTAATATAATCTATAAACTGAGGTAGTGCCAAGTTCATCTCAGCCTGTTGGGTCCACAGTTTATATTCCTGACCCTTATAAATTTTAATCCACATACTACATGCTTCTTCTGAGGGGTGTCATTTTACTCCAGGCAATAAACTGGTACCTGTAATTGGGGGCCTCTCTATCCTTGTTGATGGTGGCCCTCCCAGGGAGGGGGACTTACAGGGACAAAATTGTTGCCAATCTAAAGTTAGAATGAATGTCCAGGCACTTCCCACTGTCAGATGAGTCGTCGCTGCAGTGCTTATTTTCACTCAGAGCAAAGTCAGGTATTTTTACAGACCTTCCAGGAGTTCCAGAGGGAGTCAGTAAATCGCGTAAATCACACCAATTGCATATACGGTATATACACAGTAACGTGGATTAATGGGGAAGTTTCAAATGTAATAAAATTGCTCGCCAGAACAAAAGTAAACTAGTATTTGTAAGGATCTCATATGGACATTCTACCTTCTCAAGCGGATTTTACTTCTTTGACTCAGCTATATTTGAAATTAGCATTTTTAAACAGCTTTATTGAGTATAGTTGCCTACAATAAACTATACATATTTAAAGTATATAATTTGATAAGTTTCCTAGTAGGAAACTGCTGATCTGCTTTCTTTCTATCACTGTGGTTTCCAGTGTATAGAACTTTATATAAACGTCTAGCTTCTTTCACTCTGCATAATTATTTTGCGAGTTACCTGTGTTGTCGCACGCATCAGTGGTTCACTCCTCTTGTTGCTGAGCAATATTCCATCATACGAGTAGCCCACAGTGTGGTTCACGGCTCTCCAAAGAAGCCCTAGAGAAAAGAAGGCTCAATAGAAGACGCAGCCCCTCACTGGTAAAAGAGATTAAAGAGAAAACCAGTGGGAAATGAAGGCAAAAAGTGCAAGAAAATTAGTGATAAAAGACAACTTCAGGAAAAAAGAAAAACCTCTAACACAAAACAAATGAAATTATAGTGAACACTAGCTCCGCAGTGAAAAATACTGCAGTCACATCATCAACGTGCCTTCAGAATCAAACTGCAGGCCTAAAGGATGGCTCCAGAAGAATGTAAATGTGAAAGCAAACGTAACCAGGAGGGGAGAGGAGGTGAGAAGAGGTGGGTGAGAAGGGGAGGGTTGGGGTGCCAAACTCTTCATCTCAGAGGATGAGATGCTGCCCGTTGTAAAGGGAACAAAAAGACAGATGTTAGCAAATCCTTAAAGCTAGAAAGATTTCCAACAGAAGGACTAAAGATAATGGCATTGGGAGGACGGGGAGGGGACATGGGGTGTGCGAGCTTCTTGCTCTCCTGGGTACCTGATAGGTAAGATCTGTGTCCAAATGCCAGCGTCTGCATTTCTTCGCTTTGGGGTTCCTCTCTGCGCTGGCGCTCCCTGGCTGCCCCTGCGCGCAGTGGTCCTGGGCTCTGTTTGACACCGGCTCCTGCTGCCACACTGGGGTCTGGTTCAGGTGCCCACGGCGGTAGCTGGTTTGACAATCTGCCCTTTACTGACTGCCTTCCTCTCATCTTACTTTCCCATCCTGACCTTGAATCCGTATCCTCAGTCTGCTTCTGAGAAAACCCAAGCTAAGGAAGACAGATGTGGAAACAGCAGCAGAAGCGTTTTATTTAGATTATGGAGGGAAGTGCAAAAAACAAACAAACAAAGCAGGTAGCAGAACCACAGCAGTTAGCTGTAGGGGGCAAGACCAGAGGTGGGAAGGGGTGGGGCAGGGAACTGTGCCTTCAAACACACCCTATACCTGTGTGATTTAACATAAATTTAAAACAATCATTTAAGACACAGAGCAAACTGGAATAATGTGACAAATGAAATTTTAAAAAGAGAGCACAAATATGTACGAATGAGCTGGCCTGGGCTCTAGCTCCCAATTCCTTCACTTTACCTGAATGTGTTAATCATTTGTCAAAGACAACCATCAGCTGAAATCAGTTATTACAGATGGAAAATAGTGTCTGTACAGAAATTTCAAAAGTGTGACTTTACTCATTGCAATGGGGGTTAAGTATACTTCCCACCCTGTGCTTTGCCATTCTATAGGAAAAAGGACACAGAATGCATTGATAATCACTGTAGGAATGAGATGGGATTTGGGAACTAAAACACTTAGCACTCCACCTGGCGCTGCTTTATGAAAAGGCACTTTAGATAGTGCACTACTGCGTAGCTTTCATTTATAGAAAGGAACATTTTGTATCTTGCGTTTGAATGCTTGTTCTTGTTGAATATTCTGCTAGTCCACCCTGTCCCCAGTGGAAGCTGTGCCCCATGACCCGAAGCGCTTACTGCCCAGCAGGTCCTGGCAGTGACAAGTAACCGTCAATGGCCTCAATTTTCCACTAGGTGACAGACTTCTCCCAGCTCTGAGGATTGCAGGTACCCCGGAAAGGAATGCAAAGCTTTATAGCTTTTTTTTCTCCCTTTGCCTTGACCTGGAAAATCACTGGGCTACCTCTGAGGCCAGATTTAGATTTCCTGCAAAAACCGTCATTACCTTGTTTAGAGGAGTGAAATTAGGGTCAGCCTGTTACCATTCCAGGAGAGAAGGCAACTGAGAAGGTCCTTTATGTGTAGCACTGAAGAGAAGGGTTTGTCCTTATTTTTGTAGACATTTTTCAAAAATAGAAAAATTCTATTTATTACACGTCAAATTAGAAATGATTGAAAAAACAAGTATTCCCATTCACATGCGGAGTCATAGGTAAATGTTCACATATGAAAATATTTTGGGATATTTGTTTTCATAGTGTGATGAATATTTTTTCATTTGCTTAAAATAATTTAAGTGTTGATAATTCAAGCTTGTAGTATAAGTGTGGTAAAATAAGAACAAAAATAAGATAAAACAAACAAGTAATAAAATGCACCACGAGATTGAGTTTACTCCATTCCCTTTCAGGGATTTTTTTTTTCTTTTTTTATAAGAGTTACTTTTGTTAATTTGCGTGGTGCTTTGGCTGACATGTTTTAAAAGAAAGAAAATTTGGGTTTCAGGTTGTTTGGTCGGATATGTCCTTGGAATAATAAGCATCAGAGGAAGATTTAATAGGAAAATCAGGCAATTCAATCTGTATTTTTGGGTTAATCTGGAATATCCTTTAATTCTAGTAAATGAGTAGAAATAGAAATTTTGATCAGAGAAAAATAGAAATTAGGATGTGGAAGGGAAATGTTAGGTTCTGCTGTGATAATGTGATCCGCCAGTTGTAACCGGCCCCCCATTGAACAAATTTCAATAACCCCGCTGTAATCCTGTCCCTTAACTAACTAACGGACCTTTTGAGTTGTTTCCCCGATATGGTAGGTTTTCTGCAAGACAAAGGAGCTGAGGTTCTGAAGGCCCCCAGGCAGACTATCTGATGACTCGTGATCCTCCAAAACCTGCCCCCAATGCATGTAGCCCTTGTTAGTGACACCACTGACCTGCCCCATGGCACGTGGTCCCTCCTTTAAAAGCCCATGGTCTCCTTTAGCTGGAGAGACAGATTTGAGGCAGCTTCACCTGAGATGTCAGCCATATTAAAAATTGCTTTTTTCCTTGGCAAAACTCTTCGTCTCCACAATTGGATCTTTGTGCAATGAATAACTGGACCTAGACTGACACCCCCTTGAGGTTTTGACAACACAGCTGTAGTCCATTTTCCCAGCTCCCCGCCACGGCCGGAACTGAGAAGAGGTGCCGCCCGTGCCTCTCCTTACCCCCATCCTCCCGCCCACCCATCTGGGACTGGGTCTTAGTTATCATTCTTTACTCCCCAATTGTTTCTTTCCTCTTGTTCGTGAACTGCAAAATGATCACCCCCCCTGAATACACCACAGTCTGAATGCCTTTGGAGGAAAAATGCTAGAAAATTTAAAAAGAAAATCAAAGTGATAAAACTGGCCTTGTTAAACTGCTAAATTCCTTCAACCCTGCCAAAAACCGAAATGAATTTTCAGCTCGTTTTCCCCAAAATTTATAGAAAAAAATTACTGTGCTTGGAAAAAAAAAAAGAGAGAATCTAGAGTTGAATCTAGTGACATTATGGTTAACATTTTAGGCAGTGGTAGGATTTTCTTACCAAATTATCAGTATTTAAAACTAATTAAAAAGATTTTTATAAAAATGAGAAATAAAAGATTATAAAAGTAAAGATTAAAATTATAAGGCTCATTCAAAGAGACTAGGGTATATTTATATAGCTTCCCAGTTTTAATTCCAGATGTTTCTGACTTATGGAGTCATGTCACATCCTGATAAAACCGATAAGTCCAAAATATCATAAATCAAAAAAGTATTTTACACCCCGATAAACCCATCAAAAACTTGAAAAATCATAAATTGAACCATTGTTAAGTAGGGGACTGTCTATATTATTGTTTAGGGGATATTATTTTTAGTGTGTGATACTAAACCTATTTGACATTTAAACATTGATTAATACTAATGATTTTCACCAGGTCTTTTATAAGCTCTAACAGAGGCCAGAAAATTTGGTTGAACATTAGAACCACCTGCGTGGGAGCTAGGGGTGGTTTTTAAAAACCTCAGGTCATGCCCCAGACCGATTAAATGAGATGTGGAGGTGGCACACAGGCATCAGTGTCTTAAAGTGCCCCCGGGTGATCCCAGTGTGCAGCCAAGGTTGAGAACCACTGCAAACTGGTTTCATTCTGACCACTGCCTACAAATGATGTTATTCATGGTTGAGATTGAAGGACTATAAATAAAGGCCAATGTTTTCCAGCTCCCTCCAAGGTAGAGGAGACCAGGAGGGAGAGCTGACGGATTTGTTGACTGATTGGATAGGGGTTTAAGTGAAATTGTTGACTCTAAGGATGACTTTAAGTTTTTGACCCAAGAAAGGCAGAATGATGAAGTTACCTTTAACTGAGATGGAAAATGGCATGAATAACAAGGCGGGCAGAGTGGGGCGATGGAGAGTTGGGTTTTGGACACATGAAATTTAAGATGCTCATGAAATATCCTTGTTAAAAATACAGATAGGCAGTTCTGGAACCCAGGGGCCAGTCTAGGCTAGACATACACATTTCTCAGCCATCCGCATCTAGATGGTATTGAAAGCCGTAAAGTCAGATGATCATCTAAGGAGTGAGGTTAGGTAAGGAGGAGAAGAAAAAGGATGACGGGGGGCCCCTCCAGGGAGTGGCCAGAGAGAGGCGGGAGCGGTGACGGAGCTGAGACCCAGCAGCCAGGGAGGTTGGAGGGAAACCTGAAGAATGGGACAGGTTGGAGTCCACACGAGGTAGGATGAGGACTGGGAACCGACCATGGCTTTTACTCTGTGGAGGTCACTAGGGGAAGGAGAGGAAGAAAAGCAGGTGGCAGGAAAGGAAATCCTGCACTACTCTCTCCAGCAGCAGTGATATCCACGGCGTGAGCACCGAGAGCCGAGAGCTTGATTGGCCCCGGGTTTATAGGCTGGTGCTGTGGAAGCCCAGAAGGGAAGGGAGATGAGATTGGGGTACCGGAGAGGGAATTCGAGGTTAGAGACGTTGACTCAAAGTGTTGTTGAAACTGCAAGGGGGTTTCGGTCTAGGTCCAGTTGCTCACAGAACAAAGATCCAATTACTGAAGCAACAGGATTGCCAAGGAAGAAAGGAATTTTTAAAAGGACAGTCCCTGGGGACTTCAGAATGTCGGCTGCTTTCTTGCAGAAAATCCACCATTCTGGGGAAACAACTCAAAAGTCAAGTAGTTAGTTAAGGGAGGGGATTATATAGGGGCCACTGAAGTTCGTTTAAGGGGCAGGCGGGTTACGGAAGTAGAGTAGGGGGAAAGGAGGAGCTGGCCGTTTAGAGGAACGTGAGGCTCCGAGGATGGCAGGTCGCAAGGAATTTAAGCAAGGGCGGTGGGGATGATTCCAAACAGAAGGGGAGAGTTGGGCCAGACAGACATTCTGAGTTGTAAATCCGACAGAGAAACAGTTTGGGGTGATGACCCAGCTGCCTAAGGTCTTTAACGAATGAGAGGGCGTGACCAGGACACGAGAAAATGTTGGCGACGGGGCGCAAGTGTCAGACGGCAGGACGGTCTGTGCGCGGGACGGCGAGGGGAGGACGTGGACACCGAGGGCGCGCACGCTCCGCCCGTGGCTCTGCGCAGGGCCAGGCCGTCCTCGCGGGCGGGTGCAGAGCTTCACCGAGTGAAGATTCGAGGGAAGCTGATGATGGCAGCGTTTGAAAGGTGGGAAGAAAGGCCCAGTAAAAGCGGCGGGAGTGAGGTGTGAGGCAGCGTTGACACCCGTCAGTCCCCTCCCCTGCCAGGCCGGGGCTCCCGGGAGGCGGGAGGCGGCCCTGCTTTCCAGCTGGCCCTGGGCGAGCAGCGTGAAGGCGGAGCTGGAAGCTCCATGCTGGCGGGTGCCAAGCCGAGCTGGTCGGTAAGTCCGCACTGAGTCACCAACCCAGGCTGCCGAAGGAGTGTCCCCACCCCCACTGCAAACAGGTGAGGTCGGGGAGCCGCTGGGGCCTGGGAGCGTCCTGGAGGCAGAGCGGTGACCTGCATTTTTGTCCAGTGACTTTTTATTACAACTGAATCTTGAAGGAAGTCCAGCGTGGGTGGGTGTGGCCACTTAAAAGGGCAGGAATGGGATGCGAGGAAGGCTTGGTTTTCAAAGAGGGCCATGTAGTGATTATTATACAATGACGAGCTTGGAAAGAATGAAAGGAAATTAAATATTGTAAAACATAGAGGCTGTGCCTTTTAAATCAAGAATGGCCAATTAAGCTGTTTTGTTATGTAATATCTCATTCATTAGTCATTGAATTACCTCTGGCTGTATGTACTATTTCCGTGAAGTTAATTCTTATTCCATTATGAAGGAATCAATCAAATCCAGTGAAAGGAAATCTGACCTTTTTGCTATCCATAGGAGGGGCTTGAACCAAGTCTTTCTCTGGTTTAATATTTTGGTTTCAACTTAATAAAGAGGAGCCTGAGGGATAAGAAAAGAGGTCAGATTTTATCTTTTCCACTTGGAGTACATAAATAAAATAGAAAGAAGTAGCAAGATGCAGACAATTGTAAAGAACATGAAATCAACTCAGAAAATATTAAACGTTGATGGGGACACAGAAGCGTGCAGTGTCCACGGTACCACTGAAGATACAGTAATTAATTCACAAAGCTTTTGTCGATGCCTGCTGTCTGCCAGAGGCTTCGCTGGGCCGGAGGCACACACCAAGGTAAATAGGACGTTTTGTTCTCAGAGCTCACAGTCTGCTGGAAAGGCTGCTGCGAGAAAACAGCTCAGTTCAAAGTGGTAAGTGCTGTAGTGAGAGTTTGTTCAATGAGCTGCTGGAAAGATGGGCAGGGCTGTTGACGAGGCGTCAGAGGGGAGATGAAATTTGTGCTCAGTCTCTGGAGGATAGGAGAATATTGCCACAGAAAAAAGAGAAGCAAAGGGTGTTCGGGAGAGAGGGGACAGCATCTGTAAAGGCAAGGAGGCAGGAAAAGTGTGTGTGGGGAGATTGCAAAGTAGTTCTGTGTGACCGGAGAATGGCAGGAACTTGGTCAGAAAGATGGATCAATACCAGTCGTAGGCTGTGCTAAGGCACTGGGTTCAGTGAGAGAATGGTGGGGGATTTCAACAAAGGGTAAAGTGTGCTGCCTCCTTCCACAGGATGGATGGGCTGAGGGGACAGACGGGGCAGTGGCTAAGCCTTCATCTTTCACGTCCGTATCTCCACGTCAGGTGCATTACCTGGCACACGGTTGGTGCTTGATAAATATTTGTTGGATGAATAAATGGAAGAAGGAGAGCAAGATTTCTGAGTTGAGATGGTGGATGCAAGATGGGGGGAGCCACATCTGGGGATAGTTGTGCCTCTCTTCTGCCCCTTGCCAGATCCATCAACCCATGCCTCATGGCCCTGCTGGCTCGTAAAAGCAGGGCGCCAATTAGGGAGGCTGAGAAGGAAGGGAGCACCGAAGAGCTGGCGTCACTGTCGCTGGGTGCGAGAGAGTTTCAAAAAGGAAGGAGCGGTCAGCACCATCCCGTGTAGCAAAGGCAGCCGGGAAGGTCTCAGGTCTGCAGTGGCTTCAGTGAGAAGAGTTAGTGGGCAGCTGCAGTGGGCTGAGGCCTGAATGGGAGGGCAGGAAGAGGGCCCGAGGGTGGACATTCTTTCACAAAGCTTGGCTCTGAAGGGAGGAGAGGGAGCAGGAAACCTGGGGGGGAGGCATGATCAAAGGCACGCTTTTTTTTAAAAGTGTGGTACGTTTGTGAACTTGAAAAAAACCAGTGGAGAGGACAGGTTAAAGCCAGTAGGTAGAGATAGCGTAAGAGACATCAGCTTGGACATGGATAATTACAATTCAGATTTTTTTTTTTAGTTTTAAATTTAAAACCCGATTTTAAAAAGATGGCTGGTAACAGTCAGGGAGGCAGTAAGGGGTGGGGGAGAGAGTGCTGGATCAAGGGCAGGAACCTGGGTTCTGGCACCTGTCCTGCTCCTGACCAGCTCTGTGGTCATCACCAGGTTGTCCATCGGCTCTGAACTGCCACTGTCCCACTTCTCAAGTAGGTGGAGTTCTGCAGAATGATCTCCTGCAGGAATAAAGTTCTATGATCCAAAGCGGTGGTAAGTTTGGCAGTATGTACATATAAAAATAAGAGTCTTTCCAAAGTATAGTTTACCTCCAGTATAATTTGGGTTCTTTGTTTTTGGAATTTTTGCCTTATTTCTATTATCTTTACGAATAAATAAGATAGTATAGGTGAAAGAACTTTGGAGACTTAAGAAGTAAAACAGTATGAAAGTCACATTTCTAGTTATTAATAATCATGCTAATATTCTTGACCTAGAGGCCTCACATATTTTCCCTGTTTTGTATATATTACCCCAGAGTAAGAAATCTTAGCAAAAAGAGAACCAAAATTAAATTAGCTCCTTATCTAAAGCTTTTAGATGCCCTGGTACAAACCTCTCAAGGATAATAAACTAATCATTTCCCTGTGGATGGTGAAATTATGGTCGGCATAATTATTTCCTCATGATTTAATTGAAAATATTAAAGATTAAGCACACAGATACCATGGCTCTAATTCAGGATAGCGTGTTTCCATCTTTTATCTCTGGGGCACTTGCAGCCTGTAAGGTTTAGATGGAAATGCCTGTGAAAGATACGGCTGAGCTTAGATGTGGCCTTGGGCCATTCCGGGACGCACGTAAGCACTCGATCGCCGGCCACTGGTTGCCCTTTCCCGGGCCCCGTGGAGAGCAGAGGCTAGCAGTTGCTCTCCCCACTTCTAACTTCTTCCCACTCCTGCCCCTCAGTGTGCGCCTGCAGGCGCCAGCAATGCCACCAGTGTTCACAGCCTCAGAGCCGGCAGCCCGGGAGTCGGCCGGCTGGTTATTACCTTCGCCTTAGGAGCCGGCCCGCTGCCCGGCTCCCTCCTCCGAACCTTCCTACTTCGGAGGCACAACCAGTCACACCAGCTGGAAACCTGACGGCCACGCTCAGCTCCTCCGTTTCTTTCTTCCCCCACGTCCAGTGCGTTATCTGCTACGTTGGATTTTGCCTCCTCCATGTTCTTTCTTCCGGGTGCCCATTGCCCTTGCTGTGCTCATCGCTCCATCTTCAGCAACAGCCTCCTCCTCCTCCTCCGCCTCTTTCTGCTTCCAAGCACCCTCCCTTCATCCGCACACGCTGCTGCCAGGGTGAAGTTCTGGAACACGCCACTCAAGGCCCTTCCTGTTCTGGCCTCTGATGCCTCCGGTCTGATACCCCATTGTCTACTTCCACATCAAGTCCTGCAAACAACGGTGGCTCTTGTTTCATCTCTTTGCATGTGCCTACCTGAACTGCGCTGGGTACATGGCTGTTCCTGCCTCTGGAACTTCTATTCATGGTGGTTCAACAGGGAGGCATGTCTGACCTCTTGTCCTGTCATGGCTGAGATTTCAGTTGTAAGGTTTCCCTGGGGTCCCCTTGGCTAAGAGGGCACCCATTCATTCAGTTGGGAGGCTTAGGATTTTATTTCTGAATCACTATCCCAATCGCCCATCCCAAACCTCTCTCTCTGCCTATAGGAACCCACTCCTATGAGTTTTATGTATATTCTTCCAGATCTTTTTCTTCCACATACACTGCACATACCTACATTGTATTAGCTAGGGCAAGAGAAAGCTACTTCAGAAAAGAGGCCCCTGAATATAGTTGATTAAAGAAAGCAGAAGTTTATGTTCTCTTAAGCATATTCCCAGGGTGAGCAGCTCAAATGGAGAGATGACTTTGTCCAGGACTTGCTTCTGTTGCAGCCTTGTCTGCATGGTTGAAGCTAGGTGGAAGGTGGCTCCAAATTCCATCATAGGAAGAGAGGAATACATAGAGGACTAACTGGGTGTTGTAAGGAATAGACCTCAAAGAGGTACACATCACTTTTGTTGATGTGCCTTTGGTGGGATATAGGTATTTCAAATCTTAATAGATACTGTCAAATAGCTTTCTGTATTGGGCAGTTAGACCTATTTACACTTTTGCCAGCAGTATAGGAGAATCTTCTTTTTCTATATTCTTATTATCACTTGATATTAATGGATTTAAATGTTTTATAAATCAAAAGGATGAGAAATGATATCTCATTTTTCTATTGAACTTTTTTCTCACTGATTTGTAATTCTCTCTATTAGACTCTGATCTTTTATCCAGAATATATATGCCAAACAATTTTTCTCTGTCTCTTTTGACTTCTCTGTCTAAACTTTGTCATGGTTGGGTTTCCCAACATTGGTACTCGTAACATTTTGGGCCAGATAATTCTTTGATGTGGGGGCTGTCCTGTGTGTTGTAGGATTTTTAGCAGCATCCTTGTCCTCTACCCATTAGATGCCAGTAGTACCCTGCTTCCACTGAAAGTTTTGACAACGAAAATGTCTCCCAGTATTATCAAACTCTGGGGAACAAAATCGTCCATAGTCGATAACCACTTCTTATACAAAATTTAATTCTTAGTGCAAACATATTGATAAAGTGTTTTTTGTGTCTTGTTTCAGAAAGCTTTTCCTACCTACAAATAAGATATTCTTTTATTTGTTTCTAGTACTTTGTTTTTCTTTTTCTTCTTAATTTCAGAATATTATGGGAGTACAAAAGTTTTGGTTACTTGAATTGCTTTTGTACAGTTTGAGTCAAAGTTATAAGTGTGTCCATCACCCAGATAGTGTGCATTGTGCCCATTAGGTGTGAATTTACTCATCCCCTTCTCCCCCCCTAACCTGCATGATTTCCCTTGAGTTTTATTACCATATGTGCACATGAGCGTTGATCAATTAGTTCCAATTTAATAGTGAGTACATGTGGTGTTTGTTTTTCTATTGTTGCGACACTTCACTTAGGATGATGGTCTCCAGTTCTATCCAGGTTGTTACAAAAGATTCACCATTTTTTATGGCTGAGTAGTACTCCATGGTATACATATACCACATTTTATTAATCCACTCGTGTATTGATGGACACTTGGGATGATTCCACATCTTTGTGATTGTGATTTGTGCTGCTATAAACATTCTAGTGCAAGTGTATTTTTTATAAAGTGTCTTTTTTTTTTCCTTTGGGTAAATATCCAGTAGTGGAATTGCTGAATCAAATGGTAGTTCTTTTAGTTCTTTGAGGTATCTCCATAATACTTTCCATAGAGGTTGAACTAGTTTGCAGTCCCACCAACAGTGTATAAGTGTTCCTCTCTCTCCTCATCTACACCAGCATCTGTTGTTTTGGGGCTTTTTGATAAGAGCCATTCTCACTGGAGTTAGATGATATCTCATTGTGGTTTTGATTTGCGTTTCCCTGATGCTTAGAGATGTTGAGCATTTTTTCATATATTTATTGTCCATTAGTCTATCTTCTTTTGAAAAGCTTCTGTTCATGTCTTTTGCCCACATTTTAATAGGGTTGTTTGATTTTTTCTTGCTGATTTGCTTGAGTTCTTTGTAGATTCTGGTTATTAGCCCTTTTTGGATGTATAGCATGCAAATGTTTTCTCCCATTTGTTGTCTATTCGCTCTCATGATAGTTTCTTTTGCTGTGCAGAAGCTTTTTAATTTTATCAGGTCCCATTTATTAATTTTTTTTTGTTGCTGTGATTGCTTTTGGGGTCTTCTTCATAAATTCTTTTCCTGGGCCAATATCTATAAGAATTTTCTGATCTTTTCTACTAGAATTCTTATAGTTTCATGCCTTAGGTTGAAGTCTGTTGTCCATTGTGAATTAATTTTTGTGAGTTGCGAGTGGTGCGGATCCTATTTCAGTCTTTTACATGTGGCTATCTAATTTTCCTAACACCATTTATTGAATAGGGATTCTTTGCCCCAGTGTATGTTGTTATCTGCAATATGAGGATGGTTTTATATCTGGGTTCTCTGTTCTGATTCATTGGTCTATGTCTCTCTTCTTGTGCCAGTACTATGCTATTTTACTTACTATAGGCTTGTAGCATAGCTTGAAGTCTGATAAATTGATGTCTCCCAATTTGTTCTTTTTACTTAAGGTTGCTTAAGGCTATTCAGGGTCTTTTCTGGTTCCATACAAAGTGTAGAATTATTTTTTCTAGATATGCAAAAAATGAGGTTAGTATTTTAATGGGGATTGCATTGAATCTATAAATCACTTTGGGTAGTATAGATATTTTAACAATGTTGATTCTGTCAATCCATGAGCATAATGTTTTTCCATTTGTTTACATCCTCTGTGATTTTCTTCATCAGTGTTTCATAGTTCTCCCTGTAGAGGTCTTTCAGCTCCTTGGTTAAATATATTCCTAGGTATTTTATTTGCTTTGTTGCTATTGTGAAAGGCATTTAGTCTTTGACTTGATTCTTGACTGCTGTTGGTGTATAGGAATACTACTGATTTGTATACATTGATTTTGTAACCTGAGACTTTGCTGAATTTACTTATCAATTCTAGTAGTCTCATGGAAGAATCTTTGGGGTTTTCTAGATATAAGATCATATCATCAGCAAAGAGCGATAGTTTGACCTCTTCTGCCCTCATTTAGATGCCCTTAATTTCCTTCTCTTGTCTGATTGCTCTGGCTAGGACTTCCAGCACTATTTTCAACTCAACAGGATGAACAAAAATCTGCCCCAGTTATCAATTCTTTCAATAAATGTGAATGGCTTGAACTGCCCACTAAAGAGAAATACGTTGGCTGAATGGATAAATTTGCATAAGCCAAGTATCTGCTGTCTTCAGGAAACACATCTAACCCACAAGGATGCATTCAGACTCAAGGTGAAGGGATGGAAAACAATATTTCAAGCGAATGAAAGCCAAAAGAAAGCTGATGTGGCAGTTCTGATTTCAGATAACTTAGTCTTCAAATCAACAAAAGTAAGGAAAGACAAAGATGGCCACTACATAATGGTGAAAGGTACAATTCAGCAAGAAGACATAATAATTCTAAATATTTATGCACCTAACTCAGGTGCACCCAGATTCATAAAGCAAATCCTACTTGATCTAAACAAAACGATAAACAGCAACACCATAATAGTTGGGGACTTCAACACCCCTCTGACAGAACAGGACAGATCCTCCAAACAGAAAATAAACAAAGACACAATGGATTTAAACAGAACTCTAGTCAAATGGGCCTGACTGATATTTACAGAACATTCTACCCCAAAACCACTGAATATCTGTTTTTCTCATCAGCTCAGGGCTCATTCTCTAAAATTGACTATACCCTAGGCCACAAAGCACATCTGAAAAAATTTTTAAAAATAGAAATTATACCATGCATCTTCTCAGACTGCAGTGGAATAAAATTAGAAATCAACTCCAACAGAAACTCTCATTTCTATGTAGAGTCATGGAACCTAAACAACATTCTGCTGAATGATTATTGTGTTAAGAAGGAAATTAAGATGGAAATCAAAAGATTCTTCGAACTAAATGACAAAGGGGACACAGTTATCAAAATCTGGGGGACACAGCTAAAGCAGTCCTGAGAGGAAAATTTATATTCGAAAATACCTACTTGAAAAGACAGATCACAGATAACAATCTAATGAATCATCTCAAAGAACTAGAAAAGCATGAGCAAACCAACCCTAAATCCAGCAGAAGAAAAGAAATAACAAAGATCAGAGCAGAACTAAATCAAATCTGTAATAAAAAACTATACAGAAGATTAATAAAAAAGTTGGTTCTTTGAAAAAATAAACAAAATTGACAATCCTCTTTCTAGATTAATGAGAAGCAGAAAAGAAAGGACTCTAATCTGCATCAGGAGTGAAAAAGGAGAAATTACAACTGATAACAGGGAAACACAAAATATCATCTATGAATACTATTAAAACCTATATGCACATGAACTTGAAAACGTGGAGGAAATGGACAAATTCTTAGAAACACACAGCCTCCCTAGGCTCAATCAGGAAGAAATAGAATTCCTGAACAGACCAATATCAAGTACTGAAATTGAAGCAGAAATAAAAAATCTTTCTAAAAAGAAAAGTCCTGAACCAGATAGTTTCACATCTGAATTTTATCAGACCTACAAAGAAGAACTGGTACCTATCCTGCAGAAATTGTTCCACAGCTTCCAGAATGAAGGAATCCTCCCCAATACATTTTATGAAGCCAACATTACCCTGATACTAAAGTCAGGAAAGGATGCAACAAAAAAAGAAAACTACAGACTAATATCCCTTATGAATATAGATGCAAAAATTCTCAACAAAATCCTAGCAAACCGAATTCAGGTGCTTATCAAAAAAATAATCCATCACGACCAAGTGGGCTTCATCCCAGAGATGTAGGGATGGTTCAACATATGCAAATCTATAAATGTAATTCACTACATGAATAGAAGCAAAAACAAAGACCATATGATCCTCTCAATAGATGCAGAAAAAACATTCAACAAAATTCAGCACGCTTTTATGATAAAAATGCTTAACAAAATAGGCATAGACGGGGCTTACCTAAAATTATACAAGCCATATATGATAGACCCACAGCCAACATCATACCGAGTGGGGAAAAATTGAAAGCATTCCCATTTACAACTGAAACCAGACAAGGTTGCCTTCTATCACTGCTTCATTATTATAATATTTTAAGTTTATTTCTCCTTGAATCCTTTCTGTTTTTTTTCATATGCCTTAAGGCTATGTTGTTATAGTGTATATTCCTGATTTTACCATCATGTTGGTGATCTTTTTTTTAGACAAAATAACTATCCTTCTTTGTCCTCTTACTGTTTTCCAGTTTGAGTTCCATCATTTCACTTAATCTTCACAAAATACACTCAGGTATTGTTATTTCCTAATTTGCAGATAAAGAAATTTAGGTTTAGGAAAGTTAAATAGCCTACACACTCTCAAAATACTTTATTCGTGTGTTTTAAATTAAATTACTGATGATTAAACACCCAAACAGCTACATACATTTATTGAGGAATTAGTTATTTATGGGGCCAGTACTTAAGATTGTCACATTGTCTGAGAGAAGAACTCAGTTGTTCTAGGATGCAGTTGATTTCCAAGGAAGGAGGGCCACATGGGGTCTTCTTCTACAGGTGTCTTTTCATTCATGTAACTACTCATTTAACATGTATTTATTGAGTACCTGGTAGTGAAAGGCCTGGGGCTAGATGTCGGAGATATAGAGGGAGGACTACAGATTAGGTCAATTTTTTCAATCTATAAAAATAGGCTAATGACCTCTGCTTTATCTCATGTTACTGCTGAAAGGATCATGTGATATGATACTTGGACATTTGGCACTGTAACAAATTAAGATTTCTTGAACTCCTGCTTTGTTCTAGATCACTTCACATATTTTCATTTTTAATCCTGGAAGTTCTGAGAGGGGGGCTTTACCCCATTTTAAATGTAAGGAAACAGAGGCCGTAGATAATTACATACTTTATGTAAGACCTGATAACTAACAAGTGACTGAGCAGCTGTTCAAGCCCAGATTTTGCAGCATTTCAAATTTCACACCCTTTCTACTACACCACACTGTGTGGATGCTTGTTAGAAATTACTGTCCGCCACTTTATACTTGCTGTGTGTGGTCCACCAAGAACCAGGCTTGGGCTAATGGTGGTTTTTCCAGGTTATGCCTGACATCAGCTTGTCTTTGACCCTTGGTCAAGGGTGCCCTGTAGGTCATGGTTCAACCTTAGGAGAACAGAGGAAGAGGGTGGGTCCTGGGCTCAGAAGGAAGCAGAGTAGACTCATCTGAGAGTCCAATTGCTGAGCATGTGCAGCTTAGCCATCCTCCTCTTCCTACTGTTTTTTGGAGCCACCTGTCCACAGAACACATTTATTTTGCTCCACTTTCTACCACATACAATGTGGCCTGACCCAGTCAGGGAGGTCTCGGATTGTGCAGCTGGGATGAGGGATGGGTGCTGGTGAGTCTATCTTACCTGGGGGTATTAGGAAGTCCATTGTAGCTATGCGTCTAAGCCACATGCTTCAATCCAGTTATATCAGTTATAGACCAGTAATAAAGAAGTCTGATTCCTTTTCCCCCCTTCAATGTTCTAAACTATTGGGCCCTAAAATTCCAAATCAGCAGTTGGATGTCTTCCCAAGGGAAGAGGGGCATATAGAATCTCTTTCTATAGGAAACTTTACATTTGCTCATTTATTCAACAAATATTTGTTAAGTGCACACTAGGTAGATGGTATGACACTAGGTACTGGTTAGGTTGTGGTGACCAAATCCAGTATCATGAAGGTAATAATTTGTGTGTATGTGCATGTGTGAGTGAGAGAGAAAGAGAGAGAGAGACAGAGAGAGAGAGAGACAGACAGACAGAGTGAGTGTGGTGGTGGGAAGTCAGTAACAGATAATTCTCCAATTAATTTATAACACATGGTAAGAAATTTTACTATGAAGGAAAAGTAATTTCAGAGTCCCTGTTGCTACTCAGCCAAATCAACCTGACCTTAAATAGCCTCAAACTTCCCTCCCACATCCCATTTCCCATAAGGCACAGGGGTACCCATGCAAGGTGAGTCCTAGAAATATATACCCCCAGGGCAGATATGCAAATTAAACTCATAGTGATTCTGGGTTACAGAAGTATCTTTAATTAGAGATGTTAAATTGCCAAATTAAGAGTACAGGGGAAAACGGCCAAAAAAAAAAAAAATTTTTTTTTGAAGAGGGATTTGCATCAAGGAAATAATTGCTTAATAACCTCACACTGTTCTATTCTTTTAAGAATATGAACAGAGACACTCTTTTTGGTCTTTGAGGGTTCACAGCAGGTGTTGGGGTCACCTCAGAAATCATGAGCAATTACTGAACTGCTATAAAACATGTGGGTATGGAGAGAGGGATCAAAGAGCCAGGGAGATCCCCCTGTTCAAAAGTATCTTTCCAATATCGCCGCTGATTAGAGATTTGTCTTGGTTAGCAACTTACTCTTAGGGTTAAATCTGTTAACGATTTATTTCTTATTATAAATTGCAGGTTTTGAAAGATAATCTCTTTCCAAATCCTAGAGAAGATAATCAGCATTGGGATAGTAGGAATTTGAGTTGAGGAGGTAATAATAGTAACTATTGTTTACTGAGCACGTCTGGGACAGTTTCCATGAAGTATCTGATCAAGATCTTTTGAGGTGGGTACTATTATTATTCCATGGAATTTAGAGAAGATACATGGCTTGCTTAAGGTTGTACTCCTATTAGTTGGCAGAATCAGGATTGGAACCCAGGATGTTCTGATTCTAGAGTCAACATTTAGTCTTACGGAGCACTTCTGGGAAAATAGGGGTGGTGGGGGGTGTAGGGAGAAGGCCCAGAGGCCTGTGAAAGTGGAATAGAATAATAATGATAATGTTGATGGGTAGTTGTAGTTTACTGGATACCTACTCTGTGTAACCTATAGGGGAGGAAACATAATTTTCCCTGTACATTTCTAAGTTCTTATGTGGGCCCCTATAACAAAAGACAGATTATCAAGAGAAGAACAAACAAAATTTTATTGTTTATTTATTTTTTAATTTTTTTGAGAAAGAGTCTCACTCTATTGCTTGGGCTAGAGTGCCGTGGCATCAGCCTAGCTCATAACAACCTCAAACTTCGGGGCTCAAGCGATCCTCCTGCCCCAGCCTCCCAAGTAGCTGGGACTTCAGGCATGTGCCACCACACCCAGCTAATAATTTCTATTTTTAGTTGCCCAGCTAATTTCTTTCTATTTTTAGTAAGAGACGGGGTCTCATTCTTGCTGAGGCTGGTCTCAAACTCCTGATCTCAAGCGATCCTCCCACCTTGGCCTCCCAGAGTGCTAGGATTACAGTTGTGAGCCAGCACACCCATGCCAAACAGAAGCTTATTAACATGGGTATCACACAGGTAACACATGGGAGTACCCGGAGATGAGCAACTCAAAGGTTTGGTTAGAACTTGAGTTTTATAGTATCTTAGCAAAGGAACAATACATTTTTAGAGAAGTGATAGACAAAGGAAAAGGACCTTGAGTTTCTAGGGGAAGCGAATTGTGGGATGGCAAATATATGGTAAACCAATGGTAGATGAAGCCTATTTAGTAAAGTTTGTTATGTAGATTCCTCTGGTGCCATCTTCAGGCTGGTAGGTATTTAAATTTGTCTCTGGTGATTAACTTTTGTCCTTCCTGGTACGGAAGGGAGGAGGAACACCCTTGTAAATTTATGTCCTGCTGTTAGGCAAATAGGAGGAGGGCAGAGAGCTTTTCTTGGATCTGCCTCTTCTCAGCTCTCTTCAGCTCAAAATAATCCTGTGCCAAAGTGGCATATTTTTCAGAGGCATATTCTGGTCTTCTGCAAACCCATCTTATATATGTCATATAATTAACCCTCTCAACAACTCTAGAAGGAAGGCCATGGGATTCCCATTTTACAGATGAGAAAAGTGAGGCTGAGAGGTTGTATGACATGCTGTTAGTCACACCTCTTCAGGGTGTACAAGGCAGAATCCAGAAGGCAGCCTGATTGTCAGGCAAAATGATTTCACCTGACTTCTTTGTCACCAAGGCCATCAACTTCTGGTTCTATTTAGAGAAAGACATGCTCTTAGAATCAGGAAGTTGCCTCAATTTTATGATTCTCTCATATATTGCCTTGGGAAGCATTTGAGACCCAAGAACTAGAATTCTATTAAGTTTATTTTCCTACTCGGAATCTATTACATTAGTATATCTAATTAACTCGGAATTGTGTTTAGAGTTTAATTTGCATGTCTTCCCTGGGGAGTTTTGGGACTATTGCAGAAACTCAACTTATATAGTTAGAACTGGACCCTGGAGGGTATGGTGGGGAGGAGTTGCAGGAGAAGCCTCTGATAGAGTCAGGTGTTCTCTGGGGCTGTCTGTGAGAGGCCTAGCCTGGCTATGTGTCAATTCTGCCTCATCTTCCCTGGACCCTTGGTTCCTCCCACAACAGTGTGGAAATCCTCAAGTTGCTTGGTGGTACTGAGCAAGATCACCAGAAGACAAGTCACTTATGAGCATGAGCCCCTGGGAGGTATGGATGGTATTATAAGGTTCTTTTAAAAATGCAATAGGCCAGGTGTGTGGCTCACACCTGTAATCCCAGCACTTTGGGAGGCTGAGGTGGGAGGATTGCTTGAGGCCAGGAGTTCAAGACAAGCCAGAGCAACATAACGAAACCTCATTTCTATAAAAATTTAAAAAATTAAAAAAAAAATAACCAGGCATGGTGGCATTCACCTGTAGTCCCAGCTACTCAGGAGGCTGAGGCATGAGGATCTCTTGAGCTGAGAAGTTTGAGGCTGTAGTGAGCTATGATTGAGCCACTGCATTCCAGCCTTGGTGATAGAGCAAGGCCCTGTCTCTTAAAAAAAAAATCAATAACCTCCTGAGAAGAAATAATCTGTGCTATGACAACTTTTCACAGGGACTGAGCCCAGAGCCCTGAGTATCAGGGTGGGCTCGTGAGTTTGTTGCTAGGATCGGCTGTGCATGGGTTCCTGTCATTGTTACTGCTCATATCAGAGCCTAATCTTTCTCAGTGCTCTGACTACCCCCTCAATAGCTTTTGACCTCCAAGAAAGCCCCTGGTGCTCTTGCCATGTTACTTGAGTCCTGGGAAAAGGATTGGGTTCCCTATTTTCCCTTGGTGTATAAATACAAACTGAATGCCACAAGTGGTGCTGGGCCATACTCACAGATTTGGTTGTTCAATTAACTGTGTTTTCTGGAAATAGAATTATGCATGCTAATAAGACCTTATGTGAAACACAAGCCAGGCTGACTGATGCTAAAGGGTTTCGCTGACAACCTCATTAAACATACATGAAGAAGTCAGTCAAGCATTTCAGCAGAAAGGAAATCCAGGAGACAGTGGGCAGGAGATAATAGGAACACCAGCAGGGCTTAGAGATACATGAACATGAAAAGCACAGTACTGAAGATGAGAATAATTGGGTTTGGCTTGGATGCATGCCATTATGGAGAATTAGTGAGGCTTTGTTGTTCAGTCATTAAAAAATATTTATGGAGCTATTTTTCCATTCCAGATACTATACTAGATGATGGAAAATGGGATGACGAACAAGATCTAGTGTCTATCCTCCTGGTACTTACAAGTCTAATGGCATAACATTATCAAGAATTTTCTACACATCCATAGGCAAGTGGACAGTTTGGACAAATTATTAATATGCTTATTTTTTAAGTCTCTAAAAATATACAGTTAAATGTATGTAAAACTCAAATGAACAGTATAATAAAAAATAGTAAAACAATAGCCTGTCTCATCTTAAGAAACAGAACATCACTAAAGCTTAGAAGCCTCCTGGGATCCCCCTCACAATATAATTTACTTCCCAGTCCCCCACCCAAAGGTAACTACTCTGAAATTTGTGTTAACTATTCTTCATGGTTGTTTTCCTTTTCTATGTTTCTCTGCATGATATTTTGGAAATCTGAAAGTATGTAAGCAAATATAAAGATCAATTTATTAACTTCATTATAATACTTAATCTTTCTATCAAAGAATATGGCATATCTCTCCATTTGTTTAGGTTTTTCACAAAGTCTTACCAATAAAGCTTTATATTTTTTATGTAAAAGTTTTTAAATCTTTTGCTAGTTTTTTCTCCATAGCTAAATGTGTATATATATATATTTTAAAAGTATCTTAAAAATTATGATTTCTGACTCTGTTGAGGGTGTAGAGCAATACAGTTGACATTTTCATGTGGACTTTGTAGATGACAACTACTAAACTTTGTTATTAACCCTAATTTTTAGTAGCTGTTTTTGAATTTATATGTAGACAGTCATATACTTTGCAAATATTGAACACATTTCCCCCCTTCAAATTCTAATTTTATTTTTTTTTCTTGAATGTTTTTCTTGTCTTATTGTACAGGCTAAGATCTCTAGTGCAATGTTAAATAGAAGTGGTGGTAAATGGACATCCATGTACAGTGCCCACTGGTGCTTGACAGTGAAATGCTGAAAGCACGCCTTTTAAGTATGAAGTTTGCTATTGTTTTTAGATGCTCTTTACTAAATTGGAGAATTTCTATTTTTAGTTTGCTAAGAGTTTTTTTTAATCATGAATGAATATTGAGTTTTATTAAATCCTTTTTATATCTATTGAAATAATCATTTAGGTTAACTGATGCTTAATTTTAAATCAAAACCAACGTGATCATGTTGCATTATCATTTTATGTGTTTGGGGATTTAGGGTGCTAATATTTTGTTTAGGATATTTACATTTGTGTTTCTGAGTTGAGCCCAACTTGGGTGATAAATTTCCTTTCTTGTGCTATTTTTATCTGGTTTGGGTATGGAATTATAATGGTAGCTTGATAATTTGAGTTACTTCTTTCTATGTTCACTGGAAGAGTTTATGTAAGATTAGAACTATTTTTTACTTGAATGTTTGCTATAATTTTCCTGTAAAGCTCTCTGGGTCTAGTTTTCTTTGTGGGAAGGTTTTAAAATGTTGATTAAATTTATTTAATGGTTATAAGAATATTCCAGTTTTCTACGTCTTCAGTTATTATTGGTAACGACTCTTCCCCTTAGGCATTGATATCTTTCAATTGACTTTCAAATTTACAAAAAATTATTCATAATATCCTCTTAGTATTTTCATATTTCCTGTCTCAAGCCTGAAATCAGCTGTTTCTCCAAGGAGCCCAATTTCTTTTGATGAGGAATAGTATTAACAGGCCACAATCAGGATGCAAACAGTGCTTATTATTACCAAAATATTATTGCCCTCAGGTAATTTCAGGGACACAGCTAAGAAAAATGTGTTTTTGAAAACATAAAGAATCTGAGTTCATACTGATAGTTTCAATTCCAATTTAACACCCAGGGTTTTTAATGTTTTGACTTTCTAAATTGTATTTTTTTAATCTTGCGGTGAAAATTTTGATTCCTAACAATATTAATATGAGTTCTTACTTGCTTTATCCTATAGAATATATTAATTAGTTTCAAAATAATAATAGCAAATAGTGTACTAACAATAAGACTATTGAATGAAGTTTAAGATTTCTTTGCATCCTTATTTGTCCTTAGAATATATTACACTAAATAATTACAATCAAAATACAATTATTCTAAAGTCACCTGAAAGAATACTTTTTCTGTTATGTAACCAATTTGACATGTAATTAAGTTCATGTGTTTCAGTTTATGTTAAATTTCTAGGGCTTGCTTTTTAACTTCATTATATATTTTGAAATATACAAAACAATTATATGATTCAAAAAGCAAACCACGTAATGAGATACATTGAGGTAAATCTTGCTTCCAGCACTGTCCTGTCCTCCTTCCAATAATTACTTTTTTAAAGTTTTGGTTTATCCTTCTCTTTTGCAAACATGAGGAAAAAGCATGTGTATGTGTACATAAAACTTGTGTTTTAAACAGCCCCAAATGCCAGACACAATATCTTTTTCCTGATCCACTTTTCCAATGAAAAGATTTATTGGTTACCACACTGCTAATTCAACCTCTAACCTCTATGCTCAGCCACCTTAATCAATTTGAAGGCACTGATCTCTGAATTCAGATGTCCATACCCTTGCCCAGCTTTTTGCCCCTAGACTGAGTTTTAATTGGCTTTTTTTGTGCCAAAACTTTCTCACTGTCATCTTTTACTGTTTGGGGTTGAGAAGCAGTTGCCTTCTGCACTGAATTTGTGGAATTCTCCTTCCTCCTTTCTGAAAGTCAGCCAAATCTTCTCCGAACTCATATCGTCATTGTGGCTTCTTGTTGAATGCAGCCAGTCGTACCCAAAACATATAACTAACATTTTGTTTTCTGTACTCTTCCTCTAAATATAAATTTCCTAGATATATGATCTGCCTTCCAGGTTACTATAATGACAATTTTACCAAATGCTTCCCACTGTATGAAATAGGTCACCATTCTAGCCTCTAATTATAGATCCCTCCTCCTGACCAACGACTAAGGCAATGTCACATATTGAGGGTTTTTTGTTAGAGCAGAATCCAGCTTCTGATACCAAATTTTTGTGCCTGTGAAGGTAAACCAAGGTTGTGCTGCAGAACCAAATGACTTCAAATTATCAGCGGCTGACCACATTACAAGTTCAAGGTAGCTTAGCAGAGGCCCTGCTCATTGTCACTGCTCGACAAGGGCTTCCACGGTCCTAACAGTAAGGAAAAGGATGGCCGTGCTGGCCGTTTGCCTGCCTTGCTCTGTAACGGAGGAAGTTGACACCTAATAGCTTTCCTTCGCAGGCTCCCATGTCAGCTGACTTCTGGTGGGTTTCCCAGTGGGGGCACTGGCAGGAAATTACTGCTACTTCTGAGATTTGAAAGGCTGAGACGACCGTCAAACTGCTGATCCTCTCTCATCACCACGTGCAGCTTTTGCAGCATGACTTGAAGCCTATGAGGTCCTCTCTCGGTTTCACCAGTTGTTCTCAGGTGTGGCTCCTGGTCTGGGTCTCCACTTGGAGGGAGTCTTTTTCTTCTTCTTTTTTACTGTCTTTATTAATATATTTTTTTATAGTAGCCATCCTAGTGGATGTGAGTAGTATCACACTGTGGAAAATATAAATTGCATAGATTTTTAACCTGCAAAATCCTTATTTATTTATTTATATTTCTTTCTTTCTTTATTTAGTTCACCAGAATTTTTTTCTGTTGTTATGTTTGGTTTTCAGGATGAGTTTTGGGAGCTTCAATAACTTCAGGTTGCTGCCATCATTCTTCTTCTTTTTTCTTTTCTTTTTTTTTTTTAAGGACTGGGTCTCACCTTGTTGCCCAGGCTGGAAGAACAGGCAGGCTCACAGCTCACTGTAGCCTCAAGCTTCTGGGTTCAAGCGATCCTCCTCCATCCTCCCACCTCAGCCTCCAGAGTGGCCAGGACTACAGGTGCCACTCCCCCAACCCCTGCTGTCCTCATCATTCTCTTTCAGAAAATCCCCTGGGGCTACTTAAAATTTTCTGCTTGAGTTTTCAGGCCTCAGAATTAGCACGAATTTAGACTATGAACCCCATGAGAGCCCTCTGTGGTTATGACATCTCAAGAAAAATACTGTTTTTCCCTTCCACGCAGGACCAAAGTGGAGGCAGATTGTCTCTTGCTGTATGGAGGTGTTTATTTTTCATTACTTTTAATTTTGCGGTGTAGCCCTTTGCAATTTCCACTTTAAGGGGTCTCCCATTTGATTCGCTACCTTGGGTAGTACCTGGGATTTACCTTTTCTACCTGTGTACTGTGAAGTTTTAGGTGTGTTTCCAGGTCTTGAGGGTTCAACACAAACCCCTGTGTACCACTCAGGGTTCCTGCTCTCATTTTATTTTTGGACTCTATAGATTCTTTTAGACTAGCTCAGTGATACATTAAAAAAAATTTTAAAACACATTTTATCCTGTATTATAGTTGATTCAGTTGAAAGGGATGTTCAGGACATCTAATCTGTCTGTAATGTCAAAAGAAAGACTGCATCTAGTTTTTACTTTTTGTTCTTTCTCTAGCACAGGAAACAAAAGTCACTGGGACAATAGTCTTCATTTTAAAGTATCGCAGCCACTTGGCCGGGCGCGGTGGCTCACGCCTGTAATCCTAGCACTCTGGGAGGCCGAGGCGGGCGGATCATTCTGAGCTCAGGAGTTCGAGACCAGCCTGAGCAAGAGCGAGACCCTGTCTCTACCAAAAATAGAAAGAAATTAATCGGACAGCTAAAAAATATATATAGAAAAAATTAGCCGGGCATGGTGGCTCATGCCTGTAG
>RJWJ010023109.1:0-26192 GCA_004363605.1 Indri indri
TACCTCTATGAGGAAAACCACAAAACTTACTGAAAGAAATTACAGAAGACCTAACAGAGAGACACCAGGTTCATGGATGGGAAGCCTCACTATCGTGAAGATGTTAATTCTCCCTAAATTGATTCACAGATTTGACTTAATGCCAATCACAATTCTAGCAGGAGCCAGGAGCCTGTAATCCCAGCACTTCTGGAGGCTGAGGCAGGAGGATCCCTTGAGGCCAGGAGTTCAAGATTATCCTGAGCAACATGGAGAGATCCTGTCTCTACAAAAACTAGCAAAATGACTTGGGCTCAGTGGTGGCCTATAGCCCCATCTACTTGGGAAACTGAGGCAGGAGGATCACTTGAGCCCACAAGTGTGGGGCTGTAGAGAGCTGTGATGACCCGAGAGCAAGACCCTGTCTCAAAAAAAAAAAATAAAATAAATGAAAGAAAGAAAGAAAGCAAAGAAAACACAGGAAGAAATCTCCAGGGCCGTGGTCACGCAATGACTTCTTACGAGCCAAAACCATAAAAGAACCACAAGAGAAAAAAGTGGAGAGACTGGACGTCATTCAAACATTTCTGCTCATTGAAAGCCAGTCGTGCACACGAACTGACAGGTCTGACCGGTGCAGACAGCGAGAGGCACCGCCAGGCCACAGCTCGACCCTCCCCACCAGTAAGGACCAGGCCCCCGTGCGTGAGTGCAGAAACAGGGCCACCTGCGCGGTGCCACCCGGGGTCTTCCTCCACGCAGCCGGTTTCTTAAAGTAAGGGGACGAAGCAGAACAGAGAGCGCCATGAGCTGCACGATTCATTTATGGGACATTCTGCAAAAGACGATGCCACGGTGGTGACGAGGACAGACATCCCTGCGGGAGGCTGGGGCCGCACACAGGGGCTGCAGGGCGGGGTCTGGGCAACGGGGAGGGTCTGTGTCCGGCTGTGGGGAGAGCGGCTCACCCCGCACACGCCAGCTTCACAGGGTGACGATTTGGGAAAAAGGAGACAGGCAGGCTCCAGCGGTCCCCCACGGCAAGGGGGCTGATCTTGAGCTGCCTGGCTGGAGAGACGTCCCTCCGACTCTCACCCTCTCTCTGGGCCTCGGTTTCCTCTTCCGGGAGGGGCGGGGGGGGAGACTCCCCCCTCCCTTCCCCTTGCTGGCAGCTCCCAGTGGCTGTGGGCCTCTTGCAGCAGCCGGCCCAGCCAGGCCAGTTTGGACCAAAGTCCAGGAGCCCGGAGGTGGCTCCTCACCAAGGAGGGCAAAGTCCCACCCCTGAGAAAGGTGGCAGATCTGCCCGGAAACAAGGGACCAAGGTTGACCCGTCCACCCCTCCGTGCCCTCCCCTTGGACACTGAGCTGGCAGCTGTCACCAGCCTGGTCACACAGGCGATCCGCCCTGCTCAGGTGGGCTAGGAGAGCCCCACACAGCCCCACTCAGGAGCCTTAGGGAGTTCCCGTGTTCTTTGGCCCCATTCTACAGACAAGGAAACGGAGGCTCGGAGACTAGGACTTCCTCACCTCTGCCGCGCAGCCCCCTGCGAGGTGGGAGGACAGTGCGAGGGCCTGCGAGGGCCGGCGGGGAGTGGCAGGGCAGAGGGCGTCCCCAGCAGGGCCCCAGGCTCCATTTCCCTCCCCCTTCCTCATCCTGGGGGCTTGGACCACCACCAGGAACCTGGCCCGCTCCCAGGCACCGGAAGGTCTTTTTTCCTTCTGTTGAAGAGACAGGCTCTTGCTCTGTTGCCCGGCTGGAGAGCAGTGGTCACAGGCGCCGCAGCCTGGAACTCCTGGGCTCCGCGATCCTCCCGCCCGGGTCTCCGAATATCTGGGACCACAGGCGCCACCACACCCCGGCCAGGAAGGTCATTTAAAAAACCTCTTCCTGAGTTCTATGAGTGAGTTAAAACTGCCCAAGGAGAGAACCCTCCCGAGCTGGCAGCTGGTCTGAGGGCAGGCGACCAAGTCAGGCCTCTGGGAGCTCGCCCTCCAAGGCCCCCTGCACAGTGCTCAACAAAGGGCGTCTTTGTTCCACCTCCTGCCTTCTGATCCAGTTCCGTGTTTTGGGGCCACGGTGACAATTTCCTTCCCACTGGCTCTTCCCGTCCAGGGCTGCTGGCACCAGGTGTACCTCCAGCACACCCTGGGCGGGGCTCCCTGTGGCCCCCAGACCTTGAGCTCCCAGGACTGGAGGGAGGCTCGCTCCCCACCGCAGCCGGGCCCAGGACGGGTGTGGGGCAGGCCCGCTCTCCCTGGGCCGGTTTCCCCACCTGCCTGAGGACCCTGGAGCACCGACAGCAGGGGTGCCCGAGGAGGGTGCTCGTGGGCGCGGGGCCTCACCTGGACGTGGTACTGGGAGGTCTCGTGCATGATGACGTTGGAGTTGGAGTACTTCTTCCTCTGCTCTGGACGGGAGACGCCCGTCGCTCAGCCCCAGATGGCGGGACCCACGGTCCCCGTCAGCTGGGACTGGACCCCCAGGTGGGGCCATGAGGGAGGACCCAGGGTGTGAGACTCGGGGAGGCCCTCCTGGGGATGGCGAGGGTCTGCAGGAAGCCCTCTCCCTCCGCCCAGGACAGCCCCCGCGAAGCCCCCTTGGGGGAAGACCGAGGCTCAGAGAGGGCCAGGGGTTTGCTCAGGGTGGTGATGGGGCAGCCTGTGACTGGGGACGTCTGTCCTGGAGGGTGGGGGCAGGAGGCTGCCCCACGCCTATGCCCACCTTCCTAGGGGAGGGGCCTGGGCCAGGGCATCCTCCCACCCCGTCCTCCCACCCCAAGAATTGCCAACTGAAATCCCCCTGGGCGCCTGTCCCAAAGCACCCATGAGGGGAGGGGTCCAGCTGGGGCTGAGTGTGGGGAGGGGTGGGGGCGGGCCAGCATGGGAGCAGGTGGGGCTGGCCAGGCCCCTCCCTCCTGGAGCAGACACCTGGCAGCTGGGTCAGCCTGAGCCCCCGCCCCCTCTGCGATCGGGTTGCTGCAAGGAGTGCGGTGATCAATATTGATGCTCCCTGAATTATTAGTAAAGGCCTCTCCCCTTACAGGCGTGGGGGAGGGGGCGCAGAGCCAGGAGCCTGCAGGTGGATGAGGGCCACCCTGTCTCCCACCAGGCTGAGCTCCCCGAATCAGGGCCTGGCACAACTTCGGGGCTAGAGGGGTTGTTCCCTGCCAGGGATGCCAGGGACACGATGCCCGCTCCCCTGTTGCATCCCGCCTGCCTGCAGCCTCACTCACCAAACAGGTCCTTGGGGCTCATCTTGGCCACACCCTCCGACCTGCCCAGGCTGCCACTGCAGGGGAGGGGCTGGTGAGGGTGGGGCCCACACCGCACCCCTCCCTGGGGTCTGCTGGGGGTGAGGGGTGGACAGGGGAGAGCTCACTTGGCGGCACCGGGGCAGCAGCTCATGGACCCAGACTGGCTCATGGCGTCCTCGGCAGCAGCAGCCAACACCTGGTTGGACAGAGGAGCGGAGCTGACACTTCCTCCTGGCCTGGCCGGTGGCCTGGCTACTCCCAGGGCAGGCCCTGGACCTCCTCCTCCCTGTGCCATCCAGGGGCCAGAGCCGTGATTGGCCTGGGCCGGGCAGGGGTCCCTCAGGGAATAGAGGCCCCTGTGCTGTGCCCTGAGTCCAGCTGGTGGTCCCTGAGGCCCCATCTGGCCCCAGACCCTCGGCTGTCTGCAGGACCCCTCCAGAGGCTGTCTGGGAGGCTCGGAAGTGGTGGGGAGAAAGCGCCTTCCAAGCAGAGGGAGCGGTACCTTCAAAGGAGCCTGGGGCCCCAGAGGGCAAGGTCCAGAGGGAGCCCGGCCTCCAGCCCACTCCTGCCTACCTAGGCCCACCCCCCAAAGGGCTCTGGCACACGTGTGGAGACACGCCTCCATGCATTCGGCTCCCTCCTGGCCCGGGAGGCCTAGCAGGCAGAGGCTGTGTGGATAGGAGTCCTGCGTCCTGGGTGCCCAGAAGGCAGGCTGGGGGTGCAGCGTCTTCTCACTCTGATGGACGGGGATAGCAGGGTGGCCCAGAGCAGGACCCTTGGCAGCAGGGGCTGGGTCCGAGGGAGGCAGTGGACAGGTGGGTGTGGGTGGGGGCTCAGAGGAGTCTCCCTGAAGCTGAAGCCGGCCTGAGGCACCAGCGCTGGCATGACTGCCCCCAAACAGAGGGTGACGGGCGCCTTGGGCCTCCCCAGGGCAGACCCAGGCCAAGCTCCCTCCTGTGCGGGCCCTCTCCAGGGGCACAACCCCAGAGCCTGTCTCTGGGCCTGGCCCTGACCTCTCCCGAGCTGCATTTTGGGGAAACTAAGTCCTGGCTGCTGGAGCAGCCCCATGACGCTGGACAGGCCTCCCCGGCTGTCCCTCAGTGGCTCTGTGGCCAGCTCCCCACGGGAGACCACGGGGTCCTGGACCCACACCATCTCCCTCCCGTCTGGCGTTATCGGACGTGTCCCTCTGTGGCTTCAGTGTCCGGCCTGCCGGCAGTGCTAGTGTGGCCAGAGGGCTGGGGGGCAGCCTGGAGCACCCCAGGACTGGCTGCATTGACCAGGTCCTGCCCAGAAGGGGCCCCCCTGAGGTGTGAGAGGCCTGGGGGCCGGGGACATTTCCTGGCCCGGCCACTTCTGCTGCCCCCTCCACATGCTACCGAGGGTCCCAGCTTGCTAGAGGGGGCTTGGCCAGATTCCTCTGTCCATCTCTCCGTGGAGAATGTCTGGAATGTTCATGACCTCAGTGGGTGAGCCTGAGTGTTTGCTTAATGGGATTCCTGGCGGGCTCGACCGAGGGCACCAGGCACGTGTGTCCAGGTACGCACACACCTGGGCGAAACACAAACGTGCCCTCACAGACCCAGGCCTGCGGGTGTACACACAGACACGCACAGGCTGTGACATGTGGCCCCTCCCCTTGGGGAAGTCCAGGCTGGGAATGCCTAGGCCCTCAGCTACCTGGGGGCGGTGGGGGGGGGGTCCAGGTCACCTGGGTGGTGAAGCACCTGGGGAAGGGGCTAACTCCAGGCCTATGGGGACCCCGCCCCCATGGGGGCTGCTTAGCTGAAGGGGCAGGAAGCCATGTAAGCCAGTGGGGGTGGGGCAGGACAAGACCCTGGCCCTGGGGGCCTGGGGCCCAGGCTGCACTTTGGTTTTACTGCGGCCATTTTCCGGGTGTGTGTGGGGGGGCCAAGCAGGGTGCCCGGTCAGTCAGGCCCAGGAGGGGCGGCCCCAAAAGGGCAGGGAGGAGGGCCAAGTTCAAGTTCCGGCTCCACGCTGAGTGACCTTGGGGGGAGCTTAGTCACCGGGACTCCTGCCCTTGTGGGAGCTAGGTGGGGCCCCAGAATGGGAGACCCCTGAGGCCCTGGGTGTGCCCTGGTCTGGGTGCTGCTCTGCGGTTGAGGGTTGAGGGTTGAGGGTTGAGGGAGGAGCGGATAAGCCTGGGAAGGTGTGGGTGGGGAGGGCTGGCACCCTGGGGGCAGCAGAGGCACTGAAGGCCAGGAGGACCAGGCAGGGTGGGGGCGCTGGGCCCACAAAGCCTGGCTGGGTAGGAAGCAGGGCCCAGAAGAGGGGCCGGGGAAGGGCCCTGACTCCCAGCACAGCTGGGTCTGAGGACTGCACACAGGGGTGGGGACAGAGGTCAGAGAAGCAAGAGGAGGCCTGCCTGTCCTCCCCTCCCTGCCACCAGGGAGACACCCCCAGGCAAAGGGGCAGCCCTAGGCCATCCTGGCCCAGGGACCAGGCACCTGGCACGGCTGCGGGCTTGATGCCCCCTGACCTGGCCCTGACAGGGGCCCTGCTGCCCCACCCTCAGGCTCCCCTCCCCCTGAGACTGCCATACCTCAACTTTGATCTGGAGCCCGACCCCAGCCCCCTGCCTCCCTGGTGGTGGATTTCCTCCTGGCTCCGGCACCCAGGAAGTGCCTCCTGATGTCTGACCTACAGGGAGGCAGCTCGCCCTGCCCACCTCCAGGGTCAGGCCCTCAGATAGGTCCCAGCCCACGCAGGAGCGGGGGAAGCCCCCCTTCTCCGGATGCAGGGATTCCCCCCACGGAGCTGAGGGCTGGCAGGGAGCAGGCCGGCTTGGGTGAGTCGCGTACCCTTGGCTTGAAAATACCCCAGCACACCGGCCGCCGCCCCAGGACCGACGGGAAAGGCCGGGCTGCCACGGGACTTTGAGCCAAGAAGGCAGGAGAGGCTGTAGCCCGGCACAGTCCTCTCCCCGCCGCGCCCCGCGCCCGCCCGGAGTTGCAGACCAGAGCCCCGCGTCCCATCGCCACCCGGGTAAACTGAGGCCCGGGTGGGCGAGCTCCCGGCGTCCGCTCCTCGATCGCGGCGCTCACCTGTCCTCGTTGGCCTGAGCCCCGCGCCGCGGCCCGTCCCTCTGCGGTCGTCCGTGCGCCCGTCCGTGCGCCTCGCCGCCGCGCCTGGTCTCCCGCGGGCGGGCGGGACGCGCGGCCCGGCCAGGGCCGGGGCAGGGAGGGGCGGGGCCGGGCGGGGAGGAACCTGAGCGGCAGGTTGCACAGTCACCCGAGAGCGGGCGGCGCGCGCGGAGCGGGCGTGACCCAGGCGCCCCGCCTCCACTGGCCCCGGGCCCAGCTCTGCCCCACGGCTGCCTTCACCTAGCGCCCTCACCAGGGCTCCACCCTCCTGGGCCTCCCTAGTGCCCCACACTCACTTGGGGGGCCCTTCGCGGGTCCCACCCCTAGAGTTCAGGCCTCCCTGACCAACAAGCAGGGTGAGGCCTGGAACCCCTGGGCAGGCCTAGCTTCGCCCCAGCAGCTGCGAGGGTCTGGGCGACGCTGCTGGGGCAGCCCTGGTGAGCTTGGAGCCTCCCCGCTGCCGGGTGTCCCACAGCCTCAGGTGCCCCAGGCACAGGGCACAGCCTCCTCCTTGTCAGCTGGCCCATCTGGTCCCTGAAGGAGGCAGAGACTTTGGTCTGTGAGTGGGTGTCAGAAGCTCATAGTACCTGCCACCGGAGACCCCAGGCCCTGAGCTCCCCAGGCGGGAGGGGAACTCCCTCCTACACAATCCAGGGGGGCTCCTAAAGTCTCCTCTTTCTTTGCACTGAGCCCAGCTAAGCCTGGGCACACCCTGAGGGGTGACGGTGTCTGGTGGGAGGGTGGGGACACCCGTGGCCTAGGCCATCCTTGCGTGCCCTCTTGGGACAGCTCTCTCCTTGCAGCACCCCCTGGTAAGGCCCAGGCCCAGGCCCCAACCTTTGCCTACGGAATGGCTGGGCACCCCAAGCGCACACAGGGACCCAAAGTTTCCGCCTATTGTTCCTGGGGTGGGGACAGAGGAAATGGGTGCTGCCCAGAAGGCAGGGTCCCAGGGCTGTGGTCCTGGGAGGGAAAGGCTGTGGCGTGTTTGCCCTGGGCTGGCATGCAGCGCTTCCTGGGGAGCCGCTCCGGCAAGGAAGGCACTCCACCCTGGAGGGCCACCTTCCCTG
The DNA here is from genome assembly GCA_004363605.1 of Indri indri. Classification (NCBI taxonomy): domain Eukaryota; kingdom Metazoa; phylum Chordata; class Mammalia; order Primates; family Indriidae; genus Indri; species Indri indri. Next base: position 7,408 of record RJWJ010023109.1, read on the forward strand.
CCTGAACTCTGGGCGTGGCAGGTGAGCTCAGTGGTGGCAGGAAGTGGCCCTCACCTCCAGACCCAGTGGCTGCTGGAGCCCGGGCAAGGCCTGGCTTCCCGGTTGTCCTTTAGGGCTGATCTCACAGAACTGCTGTCATCTTGCTGCACTTATGACTTTGCTCCACCCAGGGCTCAGGAGCAAACACTCCCACTCTGCTCTGCAGCGGGCACACACCTGCGCCCTCAGCCTTCCTGGAGGCAGAGCTGGGGATGGCCAAAGGTGGGAGTCATGCACTGGAGAGAACAGCTGGGCTGGGCGTCTGCAACCCTAAACCGGCCCCTGCAGTCTGATCTTGAGTGCGGGGCCTGTCCTCAAGGAGGCACATGGTGTTATGTGGCCCTTGTCTACTGTGGCCCCCTGTCCTCTATGAACAAGTGACTACCATGCAGCCAGCACAATCGGGGGTGTCAAGGGCACACAGCCCAGACCCATTAACTGTGAAGGCAACAGGCCTCCCGCCAGCCAGCAGAGGTCCTGCCATGGTCTGCAGGGCCAGTGGGCTGAGTCCTGCCCGTCCTCCCAGAGTCCAGGCAGTGAGGGCCCAGGGCACAGCGACACCAGTGAGGAAGGTGGCCTGAGGCGCTGTGGAGCACCGACCCTTCCCACATTGGTGCTGTCATGTGGGGCTCTGCTGCACGGGCACAGGTGGCAGGAACGCAGGACTTTGAGGTCGTCCTGCTGTTCACTGTGGCCTCTGGGGGCTGCAGGCAGGTCAAAAGAAGTCAGCCCTGAAGAAATGCTGCACTCCCACTGCTCCCAGCAGGACGGGCAGGGAAGGCTGTCAAGGGTGCAGCTGCTGTGGCCGCCCCTGGCTGAGGTGGCCCCAGTGGAGGCCCAGGACAGCCCGGCAGCCTCCCACCCTCAGTGGCCTGCAGAGGGGCAGGTGTCCAGGGCGTTTGGGGTGGAGGGTAGCAAGGCCCAGACAGGGCTTGAGCGGCCAGCAAGAGTGGGGTGTGCTCTTTTGTATCGAGGGTGCACCCTGGGGGAGGCAGGTGGCTGGAATTAGGGAAATTCAGTGAGGTACAAAGATTTCTTTATTTAAGCAATATGGTAATGAGAAAATACCTAGAGAACTGAACACAGTGTTATTCCAAACAGAAAATGAACAGAAACAAATGAAGGAAAACTGCTACGAAATAACAGCTCAGATCCTGTTTAAGGAGCTTTTATAGTCAATCTGGAAATGGGAAAAAAGTCACAGAGACAGAATTCATCTAACGTAAGCACAAATGCTGCTTAAGTTTTAGCGGACTGAGCCTCTGAAATTTATGCAGGAGCTGTGTGCCCCCAGCCCAGTGCCCCCACTCTGCCTCCTGCTGAGGTGAAAACACCCCAAACACCAGAGTGCCTGCGTGTTGGCATTTATTTTCCTTTGGAAACGAGAGTGCTGGGTTCCACCAAGGCTGCCAGCTGGTGCTGAGGGGCTCTCGGCCGAAGGCCCACCCCGCTGCAGCTCCAGCAGGAAGTCCTGGAGGGGCCTGGCCTCGCTCAACACGAATGCGAGGGAGGAGGACGTGACCCTGGAGGCCTCCTTTCCCAAGGGCTCTGTGCTCCCTCTCAGCCCAGGGTCGGTGGGGGCCCGACTGCTGAAGACAGACCCCCCCCCACTGCGGCAGGCTTGGGCAGGAGCGCTGGGGTGCACCTCCGAGACTGCCCTGGTTGGTCCCTGACCCCTCCCTGCTGCTGTCCCCGACACCTGGGCCCCCAGCAGCTTGTCCTGCCCTGGGTCCTGCCCTCACCCCTGCCAAAATCGATAGGTGAACCACCCAAAACCATCTATCGGTAGGGAAAATGCCTCTCCCGTTCAGCAACGGGGCAGGTGACGGCTGCAGATCCGGCCCGGGGCTGCCCGGGCGCCTAAGTCTACCTGACGAAGGCGGCGATGGCGACCACCTGCAGGACGGCCTCCAGACTGTGGAGCGCCAGCAGCGCTGCGCTGAGGGCTGAGTCCGCCCACAGCACCAGGGTCTGCCAGAGCAGGAAGTGGGCAGAGAGGAGGGCGGTGCCCACGGTGAGAGCCAGGCTGGCGGCCAGCGGCCCCTCGGCCTCCGTCAGGTTGCCCCTGGTGCCTGCAGAGTAGAGTGAAGCGGCCGGTGAGGCGGGGGCTGCAGGACGCTCCTGAGACCCACTGCCCACGGCCCAGTGAGCCCCTGCTGGGGACCTGCCCAAGCTCATTAGCCCATGTCCTGCCAGGGCCCGAGGATTCCAGGGAAAAAGCCCACTGTGGCCACCACCCCAGACTCAGAAAGCAAAGCGCAGAGCAGGGTACGAGTCCCTCTGTGGGAAGCACCCACCGCAGCCGCGCACCATGGGTGGGTCTCAGTCTCCGGCCGGCTGTGTGGGTGGGGAGAGTTTGGTTTTGAAAATGATGCAAGTGTGTCTGCCACCTTTCCCTGATTCCAAGTGGAACTGAAGGGATTTTGTTTAAAACTTCCAAAAACATTTTACTCTGGGCTAATGCCAGTTCTGGAAAATTTCATGAATACTTATAAAAAATAAAACTGTGTATTTAACAAATGGGTCAGTCACCAGCTGACCCCAGGGGCCCTGAGAGCCTGCAGTGTGCAGTGGGCTCGAGGAGGGTCCCGTGTGGCCCCCACAGGGCCCTGCAGGGCCCGGCCACGCACTGCCACGGCCGCCTGAGGCAGGCCCGCGACCCCCCAGAGATCTGGCCACAACCAAGTCTGCCCAGCAGTGGCACGTGCACCTCCCAGCAGAGCCAGCCCTTGAGGCGCTGTGGTTCTAGCACCTCAGCCCCGACACTGAAGACCTGAGAGCCCCTCCGCAGGAGGGATGGCTGAGCAAACCTGTGTGCACCCACCCAGTGGGGTCCAGGTCTGGTAACAGGAGAGAGGGCAGGGGCCCAGCTTCCCCGTGTACCTCAGTTTCCTTGCAGTGTGTGCGCGCCAGGGGCCTTAGAGCCTGGCAGGTGCAGTGCCCTGGCAGTGCCAGCTGTCTGGCAATGTGCGTAGTAGGATCCTGACGGACAAAAAGATGTGCTGTGTACGTGTGACCGTGGGCCCAGCAGGGCAGAGGCCACGCTGGAAGCCTGGGCCGCACTGGTCCTAGTGGTGAGTTCTGGGGCAGGGGGAATTTCCAAGGTTCACTTCTGCACCCCATGTCTTGCACGAGAGCGCACCCTCGAATGGACTGCGCTGTTGAAGGAGGGGGAGGTGGCTGAGATGGGCACATGGAGTGCTTGCAGGCTTGGGCTCCCAGAGCAGGACTGGGGAGGCTAGGCGGCCCCCACCCCTCCAGGTTTCCTGCCCTGGAGGGGACCTGACACACCCTCTTTCTCTCTCCTCAGATGGCTGAGGCCACCAGGAAAGGACAGGGGTGCAGGTGAACATTCCGGGCTCCCAATCTGATGGTCAGGCTGGGTTTCTGACCGCAGTGCCGTCACCCGGTGCTTCTACGGGATATATTTCCAAATGCCAAGCATCTCTCCCAGCGATGCCTCCAGTGGCATCTGTGTCTTGGACGAGCTTCTGAATAAAGGATTAATACTTAATGTGCCAAAAGACGAGCCTGCAAAGCAACTGGTTAAGCATTTTGGATAAAAATATTTCCAAGAACCACGTTATAGAATGATTAATGTTTAAAGGTTCAGCACCTTTAAGAGAACAACTGCTATCACAGGTACTTTGTGGTTTTCACAGTCAACTCACCCAAGTGTAACCGAATTCCTTCCAGAATCCCCATCAGAAACAGCAGGGTCAGGTCGAGAGCCAGGTAGGTGGGAGGGTAGCTGAACACCTGACCTGACAGGCAAGGGACACATCAGAACACGGTCACCCGAGGCAGCCACGATGACCCCTTCAATGTGCCTTTAGTTCATGACTTACTTTTATATATAATCATCAGGAGTGTGGCCAGGAAATAAAGGGCGTAGTACATTCCACTGAGATAAAACAGCATTTGAAGGGGAACTGAAGAGAGCTGGTCAGTGGTTAAGGATTCTCAAGCCCAGCAGGCCGGGAGCACCCTCCCACGTGGCTGAGTGGGAGAGGCCGGTTCTGCCATCTGTTCCATGGCCACAAACATGCAGGACTGGTTTGGGCTCTGGCAGATGGGCACCCACAGGTGGCCACAGAGACCCGGCCACTGGGTCCCTGCCTATGTGGGTCTTCCATTCTGGGCCCACTGCTGGCAAGGCCCACAGAGAGACCCCTGCCCCTGCCATCCCTGACAGTGGTCTGAGCGCTGCAGCCCCAGTCCTCACTGACTGCAGGCAGGACTGGCCGGAGGACAGCTGGCCCCAGTTACAAGTTAGAGAGAAAAAAGGACTTTTTTCATTTTCTTCAGAGAAAATATATTTGTCTGGGGGCACTTAAATATCCACTAGCAATTTCCTAGGCTTCGTATACTTTGTATTTGTTTATGCGAAAATCAATCTGTGGTCATTCAAAGTGAAGGGCTGTCATCTTCCTGCCACTGGCGGTTGGGGTGGAGGCAGGTGACCGTCCCCCTGGGGTGCTGGGCAGTCTGCCGAGCTTAGCCGGTCTGGTAAGTCTCCTGGGAGGCGCCTGAGCAGGTGGTGATGGAGACAGCATGCGCCACTCAGAAAAAGTGTATCAACCCTAAATCCCTCCCTCTTAAAAGCAGAATTACTAGACAACTTATGGAAACGGTGGGGGTGCGTGGAGAGCCCACCGCACGAGCCTGTCCTGGAGAGGGGACGTAGCAGCAGGATACCACCATGGCAGAGCCTCTCCCTGCAAGAGAAAGAGTTGTCAGTGAGGCCCAAATCCCAACAGGATACTTTCCTGGGCCTTGCTCAACATCGACAGGAACCATCCCATTTCATTCTCCTTTGATCTCATCTTTAATAAAGAAGCGTTTGTGGTGGGCCTATGTCCAGACCTTCAGGGAGGACATGACAATCTCTGACTCTCAGAACGTGCACCTGTGGGCAGTGTGCAGTGACGAGAAGCCTCCATCTCGCCAAGGCCAGAGCAAGAGGCCAGGTGAGACCCACGCCTCCCTCAGAAGAAATATCCCAAATCTGCCCAAACAGCAGCTTTCCTCATCTTCTGCGGTTTCTGAATATTTGCCACACATATATAATAAGATGAAAACCTTTTCTGGTTTGGGTTATAACAAATTTTTTTCATAATTGATAACAGACATTTGCTTTCCTCTGGAATTTTATTCATTGCCCCAAATAGCCCTGCAAAAATAAGAATTTTCTAAACCAGCAATCCAATCTATCTTTGTCATGTGATCTCTAGAACAACCTCCTCGCACCCCCACTGCAGGTATCAGTTGTCCCCAGTCCTGACATGACAGGAAGCCGAGGAGTGAGCAGAACCTCCTTCCTCACTTCTGCTGAGGTTTTGTATCTGAAGATTCCACTGACCCCACCTTGGATGGAACGTGCCTGGGTCAGACTGCCTGTCTGAAAAGAGGTTCATGATAGTTGCACATCTGTGACATGCACACATCTCTACATGTATAAATACACCTATATATAGAGTTTGGCAAAACCTCCCATAAAAAGGAATTTGAGCTCTGTTGCTGGGCAGCAAGCCCCACGGTGACCTGAACACAGCCTCTCTGTTCCTTTTCCTCTTTAGTCTCGGGGAAAGATACTCTCTGGCTTGGTGAGTTTTTGTGGGTGATCCCATGACTTCTCGGGCAGATTTGGGGCCTTCTGTGCCAGAGTTTGTAGAATCTCACGTGGGCAAGAGTTTTAAACCGGTTAATGCAGGGAATTTGCAACAGAGACTCGGAACTGGGCTTCTAGAAGAGGCGGCACATGCTGGCAGCAGGAAGCCACGGGAGGGGTGAGCCAAGCCACATCACGGTGCCGGGAGGGCTCTCTCTAAACCTGACCTGTTCTTTTCCAGGCCTTGGTGACTGTCCTTACGAGAGTCAATATCATGTTGGGGGGTGTCCTCCCTTCCAATCCTTCTCCTAAAGGTCGCTCCTAATCATTTCAAACGTGTCTCCTCCATGCCCACTGTTACGCACTGAAGTTGTGGGGCTTAGGGAAAAAAACTGTTTAAAAACCTTAAGTGATATAGCATTTAAATCACGCGAAGGGCAGTTATCGTGGGATGTGCTGTTCTAACCCCCCAGACCTGGAGGAGCTCATTCTCACCGGGCACGGCCTGGCTTCTAGGACTTTCGTTTGGATGATCTGCCGCAGTCGCGCTGTGGCTAAGGACGGGCGTGTCGGGCAGAAGTCGGACGTGTGAGTAAAAGAGCACCAGTGTAACAGACGAGGTGTGCGAAGAGATCCTGTTCTGGAATAAACTTAATTCCCGCGAAACGACAACACACAAACAAACCCAACTGCCGGGACTTCCACAGACACAGGCTTGGCCACGTGGAAGCCGCCGCCGAGGGCCCCTGGACAGACCCCGGCGACAACTCCCGCCTTCGTTCGCGCCCTCCTGTGCCGTGGAGGCGAGTGGGCCCCGCGTCCGACGGCGAGGACGGAGAAGGACTCTGCACTGGACCGGGAGGACGCCGACGGCGGACGGCTCCGGCCCCGCCGGGCCACTCGCGAGCTTCGCGACACGCTATGCCGGCGACAACCGTCGCCAGGCCGAGCGCGCGTCTCACGGCGCGAATAAAACACTCGCCGCCTGCTCCGGGAGAACCCGCGGCCGAGAGAGCCGCGGCTGTGGCCGGCTGTCCCGGGGGTGCCAGGTCGCCGGGAGGGCCCCGCGCCCCGCCGCCGGGCGGGCCAATGCGGACCCGGCCGGGGCTCCTCGAGGGTGACGGCCGCACGCCCTGGGAGCGCACTTAACTCTAAGCGGGGTCGTCAGTGAGGAGACGCCGCGTCCCGCGGGCCGGGCCCCTACAGGCACGCAGAACTCACCTCGCCTCGCGGCCGCCATCTTGCCAGCCCCGCCCCCCGGTCCGCCGCGATCCCGGCAGCCTCTCTGCCCGCGCCATTCGCGCCCCTTCGGCCATTTTCGTCTCTTCTGGCGAAGAGGCCCGACCACGCCGCGTTTCGGGAGCGGACGTCCGAGCCGCGGCCGAGGCGCGATTAGGCAGTCCGGCGGCGCTCGGGCACTTTCGGACAGGAGGGGGCGGAGAACCGAGGCTCGGGAACTTTCGGGCTCGGGGACGTTCGGCTCAGCTCGGGTCGGCCTCGGGCCGACTCGGCTCTCGCCGGCGGCAGGGGTGGACGGAGCCTGCGGCCCAAGGCCCTCTTTACGGGGCCAGACTGTGTCGAGAGTCTGTCCAGAGCCGGTCAGCCCTGTCGGCCGGTGACGACAGCTGGCTCATCTTCCTAGGCAGTGAGGAGGGCCAGGGTCGAGCTGCTCGGAAATCCTCGTGCGGCCTCGGACCCATTCGGACTGACTCGTCTCTTTACTTCGGGTAGCTTCGACCCTCCTCGGTTCCGAACCCTTGGCCTCGGTTCAGCCGGGGTCGGTCCGGCTCGGCTCGGCTCGGCTCCGCTCGGCGGGAGGCCTCGGCTGGGCTCGGTTCAGTGCCCGGCTGCCGCTTCGGCCTCTGCTCGGGCGGCGGCTTCGGGAGGCCTCGGCCCGGCTCGGGCGGCCTCTTCGGGCCCCGCTTCGGGCTCGGCGCCCGGCGCTTCGGGCGGCCCCGGACGGCGCCTTCGGGCTGGCTCGGCGGAGTCCGGATGGAGGATTCGGACTCGGCGGCAAAGCAGCTGGGTCTGGCTGAGGCAGCAGCGGTGGCGGCCGCGGCCGCTGTGGCGGCGGCGGCCGCGGCCGCGGCGGGAAGCGAGACGGAGGAGCCCGTTCTGAGCAGGGACGAGGACTCTGAGGAGGACGCGGACTCGGAGGCGGAGCGCGAGACGCGGCGGGTCACGGCCGTGGCGGTGATGGCGGCCGAGCCCGGGCACATGGACATGGGCGCCGAGGCCCTGCCCGGCCCCGACGAGGCCGCCGCCGCCGCCGCCTTCGCAGGCAAGTGCGCCCGCGCGCCGCCGGCCTCCGCCTCTCCGGTCCCCGCGCACCTGCCCCACCTGGCCCGCGCACCTGCGCCGCAGGCCCGGCCCGCCCCCGCCTGGCCCGCGCACCTCCGGACCGCCCGCGCTGGCCCTGCCCTGCCCACACCTGCTCCTGAACTCCTTTTCCTTGGGCCAGCCTCGCCTTGTGCTGCGCTTCACTCGGCACCCCTCCAGAACCTTCTCAACACCTGTCTCCTGCCCCGCCTGTCCTCCCCTTGGTCCATCCTGGGTGCTGATGGCGTAGGAAGGTCAGACGTGGACCCCGTCCTGGAGGAGCCCGAGGGCGGGCGGACGTGCGGTGGCCAGGAAAGGCCCCAGTGCTAAGGGCCAGGTCGGGCACGGCCCGAGTGCCGGGAGCAGGAGCGTCCTCACCCCGCCGGGCCAGAGGTCGGCTTGGCTGTGCAGCGGCCCAGGGAGGGCCGGCGTCGGGGGCTAGGAGACACCCACAGGGGCCTCCCCTCCGCCGCGAGCGCACCCTTCCTCTTGCCTTTTCCTTTGAGAACCTTCCCTTCCCTCCTGCTGCTCCTGTCATGCTCCCTTCCAAGGGGAAGAGGGGAAGCCACCGTTGCGCTGCTGGTCCACATTTTTGTCCGCTCTGCTCATAGTTCCTTGCCACACAGAGCATCCTCATTCTCAGGTTTCATAACTTACGGAGCCTCGGGCGGTACCCGCAAATGCCCTGCAGGGTGGCGCCTCCCCAGACTGCCGTCCTGCAGTCATCCGCGTCCCAGCTTGTGGGTCAGTGGGAGTGGAGACTGCCCACATGTTGGACTGCCTTCCCAACTGGAGCTCCTGAGTGTCCCTCGAGGACTCGAAGTTGAGTCTTCACGCTCTTGGAGGAGCATCATTTCCACATCTTGTTGCATCCTAAGGCACTTTTCTCATGAGGAGCTTTGCAGGCTTTGGAACTGGACTCTGGTCCTGGTGTCCCGAGTTCGTTGGAGCTGTTGTGTGTCCACTCTGGGTATTTGTGCAGCCACACCCAGGCTGGGTGGAGACTCCAGCAGCCCAGGTTCTGCCCCGGCCCAGGGCCTCTGGTCAGTTGAGCTGCTCGCAAAAGCGAGGGAAGGCTTTCTTCGCTAACTCTGGTTTGACATTGTGATTTGGGGGAATAAGGTTTTACTTCAGGCTTTTGTGCTTTTTGAACATAATTTTCTGAATGCAGAAAAGAAATATGATGCTGTTTCTCATGACATAAGAGAAATATATTGACATATGCTTTTTCTGCAAAATTTTATACTCTTGATGTGTTAAAACATTTCAGTATTTTTTTTATTATGAGTTGCTGAAGTCAAGTAATTTCCAGGTTTAAGAAACTCAGCAGAACATGCTGGCTGTCTGGGGCCACCTGTGGGCAGATGTCTGCGTGAGCTGTCTTTGGACTTGTGTTCAGACACGTGCCCTTGGCATGAGTGGCCTACCGGCCTGCCTGCCTGCTGGCATTGTCCTGCTGAGAGGCAAGGATGAGTTAGCTGGGCTCCCGGTGTGTTCTGGCAGTGGAGACAACCAGTGAACAGGTAGTTGTGGTATTGTTTGGTGATTGCCAGGTAAATGGTGCAGGCAGCCAGTATCAGTTGAGCACCTGCTGTGCAACAGAGATTGCCTTGGGCATGGGACATTCTGGAATGCTGGGTGACAGAAGGGGGCCACTTGCATCAAGGAAAGGCTTTGCAGAGCTGGAGGGAGGGGCGCTTGTGTGCAGCCCTATGCGTGGCATAGGGGGTGGGGCGGGGCAGCACCCAAGGGTACTGGCAGGTTGGACATGCTTTTTAGGAGGAAGGGGAGCTGGGGAAGGGGTTGCAGACCATGGGCAGCAGCAGTGAGCATGAGGCCACTGTCGCCTAATGCTGGTGGCCAGACCCCACAGTGGAGGGACCCTGGAGGAGGTGAGGCAGGATTTGAACCTGCTCTGTGTGGGCTGCACAAGTGAGTCCAGGAGGTGTCCCCACCTGGGAGGAGGCTGAGGGCAGGAACTCTGTAGGTGCAGGGCACATCCGACCTGAGGACCGGTGGTAGTTTGGTAGAGCCGTGGCTGGCTCTGGCTCGTGGGGGGCAGTTTTGTTGTGAGCAGTTTTTACTGTGCATAGAGGCTTTACTGGGGAAGAAAAGATTTCTTCTCTTCTTCCTGGACCAGACGACTTAGACTGTGGACTGGAAGTGTCGATTGGTGGTTTTCATAAAGGCTGAGTGGGAATTGCTTCATGTCGGCACCCGAACAAGGTTGTCTGCTCAGTGTGTGCTCTGGCTTTCATCGCTCGTTAAGTTAGGTTTCTTCTGTTGCAGAGGTGACCACAGTGACGGTGGCCAACGTGGGGGCCTCTGCGGACAACGTGTTCACAACGTCGGTGGCAAACGCAGCATCAATCTCAGGACATGTTCTGGTAAGTGCTCCAAGGGGTGTAGCTGGCGCCACGCTCGAGCCTTGGGCTTTGCTAAGACTCCTCCAGGACTCAGTCCTCGGTGAGAGTGCCTGCTCTGTTCTGCAAGCCATGAGGGGCGCACGAGGCTCCTTCTGTGCGCAGGAGCCTTAGGGCTGTGCTGGGGCCTGAGAAACGAGAGCTGAGGAAGAGCTGCCATGGAAAGCTGAGCGAGGAGTTCTGATTTGAGCTGAGGCATCTTTTCCTCACTTCTTCAACAAAGAAAGTACATGCTGAACATGGCTTCTGTGAAGTGAGGAAAACGTGGGAGAACTGGGAAGAGCCTTGCGAGCTGTGTGGACGGGGAGACGTCCGCACCAGAGGGCCTTGCAGCCTGCGTCCGGGCCTGGAACCCCCAACTTCTGGTTCAGTCCAGGCTGCTCTGGGCCTGGAGTTCGGCTTCTACTAGCAGCCAGAGATGTCTGCTCTCCTTACGCACATGGCTCCAGGCACATCTGAGAGAATCACTGCATTTGCCTCACCGAATTCTGTTCTGTTGGCATGGTGGCACTTATAGTCCAGTCTCCCATGAGAGTTCATTCTGCATGCCTTATGGCCGTCCTCCTAAAGAAAACTGCTGCCAGGCACAGTAGCTCACACCTGCGATCTCAGCGAGCTCTGGGAGGCAGAAATGGGAAGATCACTTGAAGTCAGGAGTTTGAGACCAGCCTGAGCAATGTAGCAAGATCCTGTTTCTACAAAAAATTAGAATAAAAAAATTATCAGGGCGTGGTGGCACACCTGTAGTCCTAGCTGTTTGGGAGGCTGAGGCAGGAGGATCGCTTGAGCCCAGGAGTTGGAGGCTGCAGTGAGCTATGATTATAGCACCACACTCCAGCCTGGGCGACAGAGGGAGACCCTGCCCCCCAAAAACAAAACAAAACAAAACAAACAAAACAAAAAAGAAAAGTTGCTGAAAACCATTCATGCCCATATTTAGAACCCTTCCATGATATGTTGTTTCAGCCTGTTCTATATTTTGTGTTTTGTATGTGAGGCGTCAGTGATTCTGGGATGTCACTCAGCCAGGGCAGGCAGCCTTGTTACCTACCAGGTAGCAGATGCTGGAGGTGAGGGGGGTGCGGTCTCCAGAAAGGGGTTCCCTGAGACCGTTTCTGCCTGTTAGTGGCAGCAGTCTTCTCAACCTTGGTCACACGCCTGGGACACCACGCCTGTGTACCTGAAAGCAGAGTTGTCATTAGAATGGCACGAGCAGAAACTTACTCAGTTATAGCAGCAGTGGTGCAGCGAAGGGCTGGGTGGCAACGGGAGGAAGTCTGCTTATTTCAGGACCAGATGTTGGAAGGCACACAGATGACAGCCGCATGATGGCTTTGTGCTTTCATTCAGGCTCCTTCCTGGCAGCAGAGTCTGGGCTTGTCCTCGCTCTCTAGGAGGGGCTGAAGCCCAGGGCACGCTGTGGGTGCTGAAGACTTGCTGGCGCCAGGGAGCTGGGCGTCCCGTGAGCGGGGCTGACAGTGGCTGGGAGGGCAGGGCTGGCCTCCCGACCTGGCAGACCCAGGACTAGTGTGTCCTTGCTGAGAACTGCCAGCAGGTGGAGGGGCTCACAGGCATCTGTGTCTTCCCACTCCCCTTCACAAGCACAGCACTTTGTGATTCTGGCTGGTGCGAGTGCAGTGGTGTTCACAACTAATTGATCATTTTTTGATTCTTTTTTTTTTTATTAGACCGGTGCACAGATCAAGATGTTGCTAACAGCAGTTGTTGCTGGGTGTTGGGAATATGGGCACTTTTTGATTCTTAAACGAACATAAATATCCCCTTTCTCCAGTAGAAAGCTGCAGGTCTTCAGTGACTCAGACACAGCTGTATGGACCCCTTCTTGAGGCATTGGCCCTCAGGCCTCTATGAGCCCAGGCGCCATGGTAAATGTCTGTTCAAGTGCCTTGATTTTTGTTTTTCTTTAAGAGACAGGGTCTCGCTCTGTCACCCAGGCTGGAGTGCGGTGGTGTGATCACAGCTCACTGCAACCTCAAACTCCTGGCCTCAAGTGATCCTCCTGCCTCGGCCTCCTGAAGTTCCTAAAGTGCTGGGATTACAGACATGAGCCACTGTGCCTTGCCCTAGTGCCCTGATTTGATGGTGACATTTTCAGATGTAAGAAAAGATTGCTTCCTCACTTTGCCTTAATTGGTTTTGTACTCTTACGATGAAAACATTAGAGCATCCCAGATTGTCGGCTCTGGATAGGTGCCCTGGAGGTCTCTGGTCTGCCCATGGCTGGCTGAACAGAGTCTTGATGCCACAGTTTGTTGGGTGATTTGGTTGGGTGGGCACAAGAACTCTGGCAGGCTGTGGAGAGGTCGTGCAGCTTAAAGGGCAAGTTTGGGGCTGGCATACGGGAAGTCTGGGCAGCCATGGCAGCGTCAGCCGATGTGGACGTGTGGCTGGGGAGGCACTGGTCGGGGCGTCTGGAGGGAGCCCTGCGTGGTTGCAGCATGAGAGGGAGCCCTGCTCTGGGCTATGCCTGTGGGGATCAGTTTGGTTTCTTGGAGCCCTTTCTTAAGACCTGGGACCTTGTGGGTGCTGCTCAGGTAGAAGTGAGGGTGTTTCCTACTCGTAGAGTGTATTTGTACAGCATGTTTCTTCTTTAACTCTGACAAATGATTGGAAGCATTTTTCTCAGCACCACCCAGGCTTAGGCGTTGTCTTTTCTTGTTCTTGGCTCTGTTTTTAAGTCTTTTAGAGACATCTTTGAAGAAGATACGGGATCCCTGGGTGAACATCCCCTTCTTGGTGACGAATAGGCAGACCTTGCTGTGGGCCCACATCAGCTGGGCTATGTGACGTGCCTCCAGGTGGCCCTGGTAGGTGACTTAATGGGTGTTCTCTCTTCCAGTCTGGTAGAACAGCCCTTCAGATCGGGGACAGCCTGAACACCGAGAAAGCCACGCTGATTGTCGTGCACACAGACGGGAGCATCGTGGAGACCACTGGGCTGAAGGGCCCAGCGGCTCCCCTCACCCCAGGTAAGGTGGCACCTACGCCCCAGTCCTCAGAGCAAAACATGTTCTAGAGGATCTAGAATGTATTCCAGAGATTATTTGTTGATTTATTTTTGTGGTAAATTTAGAATATCAAATATGAATAGATTTAAGGAGAAAAAGTGGATTTATCCAGGCTGAGAAACAATGATTCCATAGTTGAAGAAGACAGTGCTGCTGCACTGGGCCATCTGAGCAGCTTGGAGACCCGCTGTTGGACAGCCGAGCGTGTGGTGCTTCCTGGTGACCTGCAGTGTCTCTTACCTTCAAAATACTTTCTTTGCCCAAGGTCCTCAGTCTCCTCCAACTCCTCTAGCTCCCGGCCAAGAAAAAGGTGGAACCAAATACAACTGGGACCCCTCCGTGTACGACAGTGAGCTGCCTGTGCGGTGCCGGAACATCAGCGGCACTCTGTACAAGAGCAGGCTCGGCTCAGGTGAGGGCGGTGCCAGCCGCACTAAGGCCACTGTGGCTTGGGATTTAAAGATTTTATTCCTTTTTGTAACCTGTACACGATAAATTTGGGGCAAAGGAAAATGATGGCGATGGCACATGAAACCAGGTAAGAAGACAGAAGCAGCAGGTGATGCCTGGTCCCTGTGAACTGGAGCCCAGGCAGGGAGAGGCACAGGGCGGGGACAGCCTGAGAGTGTTAGGGGTAAACTGAGAACCTTTCACGCCTCACAGGACAGAAGTGGCAGACAGGCAGGGCTGGAACTGTTCTCAAAGTCGCTGGGTCTGCTTTGGACCTGACAAAGGATTCAAGAGCGGGCAGATACTCCGTGTGGTGCATGGTTGGGCTTGCCGCGACCGCAGACAGCAGGCGGAGAGGCCAGCCATGGGGTGGACGATCACACCGGCCCGGCCAGGAGCCAGAAAGGAGGCGGGAAGGGGAGAAGAAGGACAGAGAAGGGCTGGCCTGGTGTCAGCGAGCTGGATGTGACGGCAGGGCCGGTGCTTTCCCATGACGGGCCACCTTTGTTTCAGGAGGCCGGGGCCGATGCATCAAGCAGGGGGAGAGCTGGTACAGCCCGACCGAGTTTGAGGCCATGGCAGGAAGGGCCAGCAGCAAGGACTGGAAGAGAAGCATCCGCTATGCAGGCAGGCCGCTGCAGTGCCTCATCCAGGTACCTGCCCCCAGGCTCCACGCGCAGTGTTCTGGGCCTTGATGCTCAGCTTGCAGGTGTCCGCACGAGCCAGTGTCCGAAGGATGCGAGGATGGGCACAGACTGGGTCAGGCGGGGTGGATGACTTGGGCCACTTACCCTGTCTGTCCTCTAGGTTCCTGGTCCTCCACAGGGGGTGGTGACAACATCGACCCCACAGGATTGTTATGAGGGGGTGTGTGAGCTCACGGTGCCTGGCGTGGAATAAGCACAGAAAAGGGGAATGTCCAAGACGAAAAAATGAAATCACAGAAGTCAAGATAATAGCAGCTCGCTTTGGACACACGAGACCTTAGTAGGCCCGTCCTCTCTGCTCCAGTTTCCTCGTAAGCAGAGAGGACTTCTGGTCCTCATTCCAGTTAGCTCCTTAGGTGTCGTTGTGGAAATAATTCCTACGGAGTCTTTCACTTTTTGGAAGGACATAGGTAGGTCCTGCCACTAGTAATGGCACTGGGAACAAGAGAAGGCTCTGGAAATTATTGTATTTGATTTCTTAGAATTTTTATCTGTATGAATGGCAGATAAGTGGTAAAACTAGTTGAAATCTTTTAGTATTAAATGATTCACTTTTGAAGGGCTGATTTCTAATGTATCGTGGTACTTCTTTCATTTCAGGACGGGATTTTAAACCCTCACGCCGCCTCCTGCACCTGTGCCGCCTGCTGCGACGACATGACCTTAGTGAGTGGCCAGGAAGTGGGTGTGCTTGGTGGGGCAGAGAGGATGGCCGCGCGGGCCCCACAGCCCCGCCTCTTGGCATTCTCTCTCTTGTCCTCTGCCCTGGGGAGACATTGTCCTTGTTTCTCTCTGGGGCTGTTTTGTCCCGTGTCCCTGACACATCACCGTGACTACTAGTGTCTCAACTGGGGCATGTGGTTGGCCCTGAGTGGCTATTCAAAGAATATTAAAGGAAACTTTATTAAATAATGAAAAGCTCTTATACCACCATCTTAACTCTAAAGCAAATACACACACTTCTTTAAATGGTTACAACAGGTGTATATGTGCCATTTAATATTCTGCATTTTTAACGTCATAAAAATACTACTATAAACTTACTCATGTATAGAACTTTTAATGTCTTTTTAAAAATATTTCCTTATCCTGAATTGTTAACTGCTTCAAAAAGAAACAAAATCATTTTCATTGATTTCTTCTCCCCCCTGAGACAAGGTCTTGCTCTGTTGCCCGGGCTGGAGTGCAGTGACATCATCATAGCTCGTTGCAACCTCAAACTCCTGGGGTCCAGCGATCCTCCTGTCTTAGCCTCCTGAGTAGCTGGGAGGACAGAAGCGTGCCACCACACTTGGCTGATTTTTCTATTTTTTGTAGAGAGGGGTCTTGCTGTTGCTCAGGCTGGTCTCACAATCCTAGTCTCAAGAGATCCTCCTACCTTGGCCTCCCAAAGTGCCAGGATTATAGGTGTGAGCCATTGTGCCTGGCCTGGAATTTTTTTGGAGGGTTTATCAGGGCACAGCCATGACCTCTGCAGATGTCCACCAAGGCAGAATGGAGACTCCCCTACTCAAGGTGGGGCTGTGTCCCCTCAAACCCCCCCAAGCCTGGCTGTGTCCTCTTAAAACCGCCCCCTTCCCCAGGGCTGGCTGTGTCCCCTGGTCTCTTTTTTTTTTTTTTAATTTTTTTATTTCAGAATATTACAGGGGTACATGTTTAGGTTACATATATTGCCTTTGCCCCACCCGAGTCAGAGCTACAAGTGTGCCCATCCCTCAGACAGTGTGGGTGCCATACCCATTTGGTGTGAATATACCCATCCCCTCCTTCCCTCTCCCACCTGCCTGACACCTGACGAATATTGCAACCGTATTGCGCATAAGTATCGATCAATTAGTACCAATTTGATGGTGAGTACATGTGGTGCTTATTTTTCCATTCTTGTGATACTTCACTTAGTAGAATGGGCTCCAGCTCCATCCAGGATAATATAAAATCTGTGAAAAATGATGTTGGTATTTTACTAGGGATTGCGTTGAATCGGTAGATCACTCTGGGTAGTATAGACATTTTAACAATGTTGATTCTGCCTATCCATTGAGCATGGCATGGGTTTTCATGTGTTTATATCCTCTGCTATTTCCATCCTCTGTTTCGTAGTTCTCCCTATAGAAGTCTTTCGCCTCCTTAGGTAAATATATTCATAGGTATTTTGTTTTCTTTGTTGCTATTGTGAAAGGTATTGAGTCTTTGATTTGGTTCTCAGTTTGGCTGTAGTTGGTGTATAGGAATGCAACTGATTTGTGTACATTAGTTTTGTAACCTGAGACTTTGCTGAATTTGTTTATCAATTCCAGTAGTCTCATGGCAGAATCTTTGGGGTTTTCTAGATGTAAGATCATATCATCAGCAAAGAGCAATAGTTTGACCTCTTCTGCCCCCATTTGGATGTCCTTGATTTGTTTTTTTTGGTAGCAAAATGCTGTTTATTTTGAGCATCTGGGTGCAGATGGGTGGAGGCTGAAAAAGGCATCCACCTAGATGTCCTCGATTTCCTTCCCTTGTCTGATTGCTCTGGCCAGGACTTCCAGCACTATGTTGAATAGAAGTGGTGATAGTGGGCAACCTTGTCTGGTTCTAGTTCTAAGCGGGAATGCTTTCAATTTTTTCCCGTTCAGTATGATGTTGGCTGTGGGTTTGTTGTATATGGCTTTTATATATATATTTTGAGGCAAGTCCCATCTATGCCTATTTTGTTGAGTGTTCTTATCATTAAAAGGTGCTGAATTTTGTCAAACGCTTTTTCTGCATCTATTGAGAGGATCATATAGTCTTTGTTTTTACTTCTATTTATGTGGTGAATTACATTTACAGATTTGCGTATGTTGCGCCATCCCTGCATCTCTGGGATGAAGCCCACTTGGTTATGATGGATTGTTTTTTTTTTTTGTTTTTGTTTTTGTTTTTGTTTTTTTTGAGACAGAGTCTTGCTCCGTTGCCCTGGCTAGAGTGAGTGCCGTGGCGTTAGCCTAGCTCACGGCAACCTCAAACTCCTGGGCTCAGGCAATCCTCCTGCCTCAGCCTCCCGAGTGGCTGGGACTACAGGCATGCACTACCATGCCTGGCTAATTTTTTCTATATATTTTTAGTTGTCCAGATAATTTCTTTCTATTTTTTTTAGTAGAGATGGGGTCTCGCTCTTGCTCAGGCTGGTCTCGAACTCCTGAGCTCAAACAATCCGCCCGCCTCGGCCTCCCAGAGTGCTAGGATTACAGGCGTGAGCCACCGCGCCCGGCCTGGGTTGTTTTTTTGATAAGCACCTGAGTTTGGTTTACTAGGATTTTATTGAGAATTTTTGCATCTGTATTCATAAGGGATATTGGTCTATAGTTTTCTTTTTTTGTTGAGTCCTTTCCTGGTTTTGGTATCACGGTGATGTTGGCATCGTAAAATGT
The DNA here is from genome assembly GCA_004363605.1 of Indri indri. Classification (NCBI taxonomy): domain Eukaryota; kingdom Metazoa; phylum Chordata; class Mammalia; order Primates; family Indriidae; genus Indri; species Indri indri. The sequence goes on from RJWJ010023109.1 coordinate 25,381, forward strand.
GTTGGGGAGGATTCTTTCCTTCTCAGTGTTCTGGAATAATTTCTGCAAGATAGGCACCAGTTCTTCTTTGTAGGTTTGGTCAAATTCGGGTGTGAAACCATTTGGTCCAGGAATTTTTGTTTTTTAGGAAGGTTTTTTATTGCTGCTTCAGTTTCAGTACTTGATATTGGTTTGTTCAGGAATTCTATTTCTTCCTGATTGAGCTTAGGGAGGCTGTGTGTTTCTAAGAATTTGTCCATTTTCTCCATGTTTTCAAGTTTATGTGTGTAGACATATTTATAGTATTTATAGATGATATTTTGACACGTTTTGTGGCCTAGGATATGGTCAATCTTAGAGAATGTCTCATGAGCTGATGAGGAAAATGCATATTCAGCAGTTTTTGGGTAGAATGTTCTCTAAATGTCTGTCAGGCCCATGCGTTCTAGAGTTCTGTTTAAGTCCATTGTTTCTTTGTTTATTTTCTGTTCAGAGGCTCTGTCCTGTTCTGTCAGTGGCCTGTTGAAGTCCCTGGCTATTATAGTGCTGCTGTCTATCATTTTCTTTAGATCAAGTAGGATTTGCTTTATGAATCCGGGTACACTTGAGTTAGGTGCATAAATATTTAGAATTGTTATGTCTTCTTGTTTAATTGTTCCCTTTACCATTATATAACGACCATCGTTGTCTCTCATTACTTTTGTTGATTTGAAAAGTAAGTTATCTGATATGAGAACTGCCACACAAGCTTTCTTTTGGTTTCCATTTGCATGGAATATTGTTTTCCATCCCTTCACCTTGACTTTGAATGCATCCCTGTGGGCTAGATGTGT
>RJWJ010023110.1:0-26164 GCA_004363605.1 Indri indri
AGAAGCGGGGCTACCGAAATAAACAAGACGCAAGCTCTGCTCCCCGGGGATTGACAGTTCGGTGGGGGACACGAAAACTTAGTAAGGTGTCACAGTGCGATGGCGTCTGTGCCACATCAGAGGTGTTTAAAGACGGCCATGGGAAGCAGCCACCTGCCCGGGAAGGCTTGGGAGGGGAGGGTGTGCAGGGCGAGGAGGAGTTCAGCAGGTGGGCAGGGACGGAGGGGAGGAGGGAAGGTGCCGAGGAGCTCGGGCTGCGCGGGGCGGGAGAGGCCACGTGCAGCACAGGAGGGACAGGCAAAGGCGGAGCCTACACAGGCCACCCGGCGCCGGGCCGTTTGGGGTCTTGAAATGCCACGCTGGGGGTCTGCACTCCCCTCTGACGGAGGGGCAGGGGCGAGACGCGATTGGATTCCGTCTCAGAAGATTTCTCTGGCTTCACAGCCACGCGGAGGGGACGTTGGAATTGGGATTCCAATATTTTCCTGGGGAGCACGCGTCCGGAGCCACCGTCATTGTCAGGACCCCAAGTCCCTTTCCCATCGCCTCAGATCCTCGGTCCTCAAAGTGGGGTCTGCAGAGCAGCAGGGCCAGAAACACGGCACCCAGGCCCCACTCAGACCTGCATTTTATCAGGGTCCCCAGGGGACTGGCTTGCACAGAGTTGGGCACCATTAGCGACTGGAACACACCGCACGTCTGGGCTCCGAGCGTTGGCTGAGCGCTGCCCGGGCCTCACTCTGTGGCCGGAGTCCCGAGGGAGAGGAGCGAGACGAGCACAGGTCGGCTCAGGGCAGACGCTCGCTGAAGGCCCTGCCATATCGGGGCTGCCTGTCCCAGTCCATCTCCCGGGCTGTTCTCCGTCAGGGTGTTGGTACCTACCAGCTGGCACACCTCGAAACACGGGTCTCAAGGTGTTTCTGCTCATCAGGTGCTTAACAATTATCATTATCGGGTTTTCACGCCCCGCTGAGGGCGCACTGGAAGTTATAAGCTGTTCCCACAGGTCCCTGACCCCCGCAGGATTTCTTCTGTGTTGCATTAACAGCCTTATTTATGACCTTGATTTTCGAAACCCTTTTCGACTCTACCCTTCTAGAAGTTTCCAAACTTGCCTCTGGGTCTTTTCTGGAGGGAGAGAAAGGATTTTTTTAAAAAAATTATTTAATCTTCCAGCACTCTTTCAGTTCATAAACAAGCAAGAAGGAAGCCTTCCTCCTTTCCCAGGATGTGCTAACCTCAGAGAAACAGGGTTGTGGATCTGGGGAGAAGGAAAAGCCATGTCCTGATATCTGGGTGCTGCTTGTCCCTGGCTCATCCCCAAAGGCCAATGCATGTGAGCTCACCATGGCCTTGCCCCAGTAAGTGAGCCTCCAGGCTTCCGAGCATTTTTATAGAAGCTGGAAATACAGCTTGCAGACCTGCCCTGCGCTTCTCTCAAGCTGCTGCAGAATCGGTATGGTATTTCAGTGTATTGTGTAGGAAAACCTAGGGACATTGTAAGAGAATTCTTTTCTCTTTTCAGTTCCCCATGATAATTAAAATATATACGTATCTGCAAAGCTGCTTGGGTGTGTCTTACCAAGTCAACCCCAGAACCAGGTAGCTCATCGCAGGACATCCACTTTCGACACACTGTTAATCTCTGCTCTGCCAAACAGCGAATCACCTGTTTATTCCAACTCAGGAAAGAGAAGGGCGAGGAAGGAAACCGGGGGGGGGAAGAACAGAACTTTCTCATCCTGATGTATCAGGGGTAAATCTGAAAGCGACACTCTTAGAACCTATTCCAGCAAAGATGTCCCAACAAATACAAAGATACTAAAACAAACGGAAAAAGGATTATAATGTAATATAGGCTAATAATATGCATGTAATGTAATATAGTTAATCGGAGGTCTCTCAGCTTTGCACTGCTGACTTGTGAGGCTGTGTCATTCTTTGGGGTGGGGGCCGTCCTGTACGTCGCAAGGTGTTTAGCAGCATCCTGGCCTCAACCCACTAGATGCCAGTAATATCCCCTTGGTTATGACAACCCAAAGTGTCTAGATATTGCCAAATGACCCTGTGGTGGGGGAAGTCACCCCCGGCCAAGACTAGCTGGGTTAGACTAACGAATTAAAGAAAGGCTGGCTGGCTTCGCATCCAGCTCTGCCACGTACCAGCTCTATGACCCTGGATAAGTCTCTTGGTCTCTCTTGAGCTCCATGTCTTCCTCTGTAAAGATGGGGATACCTCACAGGATTACTGCAGGATTAAGTACTGAAATATGCATTATCTAGGACATAGTAAGAGTTCAATAAATATTAGCTATTTTGGGATGATCGTGGCATCTTCTCACCTGAGGTAAAATACTGTAACCAATAAACTGGAGCGACTCGTTGATAAGAAGATTAATGACAGGCACCACCTCTTACATTACCACGTGGGGGGAGATTCTGCGGCGGTGAACGGAAGCGTCGATTCGCCCTACATTCACGCCCAGCTGAAAGAAAGCGCTGCACACATCAGATTAGCAGAGAAGCTCTGGAAATTCTGAAGGACTGAAACAGCCTTAATACGGGTGCTGGATTTAACCTTGGAAATCTGGAAAACAACAGGGCACAGTGTAAACAGAGTGAAAAAAGAACAGAGGGCCTTTTAGAAGAGCTGTAAGGCTAAAACGAAATCCTCCTGAGCTGTGAAAACATCCACTGTCTCACTTAAGCACCTCACTCAGAAAGGCCCTGTAGGAGCCGAAGTAACCTGCCGTCCTTGTGGAACAATATGGGTCCCCTTCTGGCCACTCTTTCACAGGAGCCTTGAAGACAGAAGCAGAAACGTCATCATTGTGTCCTCTAAGGTGTTGAACCAAGAGCAGAGGCTGGGGCTGGGGCAGGGGCGGGGAAGGCTGGGGAATAGAGTTGAAATTGACGGAAGAGCCACCAGCTTTTGATTGATTTCCTTGTGGATGCACAAACCAAGCAAGATGTGAACTTTAAATTGATTGCAACACATAGTGTTATCAGTGTGTTCTCTGATTTTTAATTTCTGACCTGATCTTATCTCATATTTCCCAAGACGCTTCTGAAAGTTTTCACGTGCACAGCCTAAATAACACTATCTCTTCTCCTGCCAATAATCCGTGTTCCCAGAATGTGTGTAGATGGGGGAGAATTTTATTCAGCACAAGTTAGCACTTTTGGGGCCTATCCCTTGCCTATAGCAAATTCCTTAGGGTTTGAAAGAAAAAATCTCTATCAAGTACTCCTTCCTTTTTTGGTAGATCAACACAATCATTTCAAGGCCTCAATTTATTTTTACCTATTACTCATCTATTTCTTCATTTTGTATTTCATTTTATCCTACATTTATGTCTTAAAATTTCAGTATCGATCTAAGTGTTAGCAGGGTTATTTTGCATGCCAAAAGTCTCAAAAATACAGATCTACTTACATAGCTCTACTTGGCCCTATTTTTTCCTCCCTGAGACTCTGTTACCGGTTGGGATCCTGCTAGAAAGAAGATGGTTGAAAAGCACAGTAATGAAGCACTTTGGGCAGAGTTAAGGGAACCAACCCAGGATGTGAGGCACCCAGGACGAGAAACAGTGAGGAGCTGTCACCACCCTGGAGCCTGAGGGACAATGGGGAGGGCGGGGACAGAAATGTCAGTGTCTGATGAGAAATGGGCTCCAGAGTTGCCTCCGGCGGGAGGGCGGCCACTCGGCAGCACGGCCGCCGCAGATGCTGGGGAATCAGTGCCCTGACGTCCCGCTCTCCCACCTTTTTATCTCCTGATGGTGCCTCCGGTTGGCCAGTCCAGAGAGATTCGCCTCCCTGGCCCAGACAAGGGCAGCAGTGAACAGACCTGGATGGAGCTGGGGACACGGCACAAACAGAATAACCAGGATCAACCTCCGCTTCGTTCCTGGCTGTTGAAATTCTCATTAGGTTATCAACGGATGAGCCATTCTCAGGGGATGATCCACGGTGGTGGCACGTGTGAACGCATGCCGATTCTATTCACGTTACGATGAAATCAAGTTTTTGCTTTTGTTGGAAATATGTATGTATTTTTTCATTTTAGGAAACTTCTATTTCTTCTTCTTGACCGGCCTTGTGTCTCTGTACAAAGTGGACGACTATCATAGAAGCCATAATGCCCATACAGAGAATGTGTTAGAAATGCTGGTTCTCTGTCCCTACCCCAGATCTACTGAACCAAGGATTCTGAGGATGGGGCCCGCCGATGTGCAGCAGTGGCCCTCCAGGTGACTCTGACACAAGTTCGAGTCTGAGATGCACTGGACTAGATGCTGTGTAGAACTTCTCAGATGCTTCTCTCATGCCACGCCTCTTTGTTCCAGGCGTTGCTGTGGCAACCAGCAGCCCACGGGCGTAGCCTGGCCTCACCTCACCTGGCTGCTTCACGTGTCTCTTCTCTGGCCCTGGGCTCATCTGCAACTACAGTGGGGCTCACTGTGGAGTCTGCTCAGCCATCCCTGGCATGTGCACATCTGGAAATGCTGAGAAATTAATGAATAGCCCTGGGGCAGCTCTGGACCAATGGCAGGTGGGAGCCAGTGGAGAGATAACTGCCCCACGGTCTTGGATGAAGGTGCATTCTACCTGGCTCCTCAGAGGGGCCCAGTGGGACGGAACCCCATTTCTCCAAAGCACTGACCAGCTCAGTAGTACACTATTGGATTGATTTTCCCTTTACCAAGTCCCTTCACTTTTGTTTCCTGGGGTCACTTCCCAAGATAAGCTACCTGCATGCAAAACCTTTGTCCCCAGCTCTATTTCTTAGGAGGAAATCCAAGCCGAGACAAATGTCCCATCTCCATCCTTTATCAATATTTTGGTCACCTTTAAAGGATCAGTTCAAATATCACCTATACCTCCTAAACCCCTGTCTCCCTAGTTAGAATCAAATACTCCTTTCCTTGTACTTCCATTGCACTTATTTTTACCCTCACAGCAGCAGTCACCATCTGTCTGGCAGTACAGTTCTGCAGCTATCTGTCTCTCTGGCTAGACTGGTGTTCTTGAGATCACGGACAGTGTCTGTTCATTCAAGGAACACTCCCCCACCCCTGTCCTGCCAGGATTTTGGATGGTGCTGAGTGCAATAAATGTCTGCTGAATTTAATAGAATGTCAGAGTCATGTCTGATGGCTTTTAAAGTCACATCATAATATTTTCAGCTCGTCTGACGTGGGAAAGTGATATTCTTTATTGCTGTGGTCTTGAAGCCATGAGGCTTTCTCTTTCAACTCTTTTCAATCTATTTGTTGCTTGAAAATGAGGTGCGACTAGTTGTGACCAGTCAGTACAGCCAGGGCCAGCTGCGTGGGCATGCCGCCTGTGAGTTGCACAGGGCTCCGTCCTCACTCTTGGCTTAGTGCTCTGCTGTTGCCATCTTGATATTCTTCCTAATTTTATCTTTCAACTTGTGGTTTACAAGTGGAGCCTCACGGGATAGTGGAGATGCCTGTGAGTAGAGGAGAAACACGCAGTGTGTGTGTCCTCCCTTCCCCGCTGCCCCATCTACGTGTGCGTTTGGGATGCCCAGGAGCACAGAATCCCAGGGGACCATGCACGGGAGTCCAGCGAGACTCAGAGCGAGCGCACGGTGAGCACGTGACGTCCACGACTGAGGGAGTGGGTGGGGAGGGGGAGCAGGGGAGCAGGGAGGCTGCAGAGAGGCCCGGCTTCCCACCAGAGCCAGGACTTGCTTCCAACGCACAAAAAAGGCAATGGCGTTCTAACAAACCGCCGGGGAACCCTAGCATGTCCTTCGTCACACGTGTTATTTCTCTGTGTTAGTAAACCACTTATGCTGAAATGATGACATAGAGGAAATCTTTTCCTTGTGGCTTTTCCTTGCCCTTCAGTAAGCTGAAGGTAGAGTGTTGGTAGAACATGCACGTATCAAGAGGTGAGATAAGAACAGTTTGGCTAATTTATGCAGCGTTCCCACTGTTTGGGTAAGAATAAAATGTGTATGCATATATGAGCTGGGAAATACAAATCGTATCACTGTGGTGACTCTGTAGTTGAATGTTCTTATATTGCATTTAAAATTGTAATTACACGGTATAAAGATGAATGAGAAGATTTAAATACATTCATCCACAGAAAGAAATCAAGAAATATTAATTCAAAAAGAAATAAAGAATGAAGTAATACATTTAAAAATATTTTGCAAGGAGCCAAACTTTGTGTGTGTCCATGCACACACGTGCACAATCATGTGCTATAAAGCATTTGAATAAATATGAAATGTCTGTAAGGTGAGCTCCTTCTCTTTCTAGTTAGAATGCTAGGCTTTGGGAACACAAAGACAAAGCCGTTGTCCCTGCCTGAGGACTTTACAGGTTAACAGGGGATTTGGCGAGCAACTGAACCCTCGGAGCAGAGGGTGGCGTGAACGCAGGGATTAGAGCAGGGAGGGCTGGCATCTCCGTGTGAGCTGGATGGCATCGCTTTTCACCCTGGGTGCCAGCGACCCTCCACCACAGTGCTGGGCACAAGGTGGGTATGAAGTGGGCACCCAGTTATCAGAGGAATGAATCGGATTCAGGGTAGTGTTCTGGAGGAGGTGACTTTTAAACTGGAAGTCCTGTACCCCTGGTTGTGGACACCTCAGTGGTCCAATTAACCTGCAGACATCCCCACGAGGTTGTGAATAAAGTGAACAGGGAGAGACCTGGCCGAAGCATCTCTCAGGATGGTGGTATCTGCGTCTAACATCAGTGGGAAAAAGAAACGTCAGGGCCCATTCCCGCCTTAGGTGTTACCCTTATTCACGAGGACAGTATTGTATTTGGCATTATAAATTTCATGGCTAAAAATGAGGAAAGTCTTTGTGTATTCCTTATGTAAGTGTAGTATTTTCCCTCTCCTTACGTTTAAAAATTCAGCCACATAATCTATTCTTTGTTTTGCTATGCACCTCACATTTCTTTGCCACAAGAGACTGAATGACCTTCACCTCGAAAGACTTGTTCATCAAGCCTCTTTTCTCAGATGGCCCCGGGACCCCTGCAAGATGCTCGGTGGCAGTAACTGTCCCCACGCAGCCACCAGAGCACTTCACCTGCCCTGCCTTGTGGCTCTTCTGCTTGGTGTCACTGCTACTTGTGTTATTTAGACTGAGGGTTTCCTGAGAGTGGCCCATGTCTAAGTTACCTCTGTGTCTCCGTGGGCCCCGGCACAGTGTCCGCTGCATAGGAAGAGCCCCATAAACGGGGCGGCGAATGACCAGGCAGTGCCGCGTGGCTGCTCCCGCGCTTCTTCAATTACGGTCTTTGCTGCCTTTTCCTCTTGGTCTTACGGATCACGCTTTCCCTGGTATCTTTCAATATAGAACACACACACGTGCACATGCACACGTACACGCACACACACACGCACGCACACACGCATACTGGCTTAATATAAGCACAGTGGAAACTTAATCAAAGATTTAGCTGGGACACTTCCACACTTGATAAGACAGTTCCCAGAAAACATTGAAAAAATGATGGATTGCTCAGTCCCGGCCCCTTGCACATTTTAGCATGATAAAATCTCTCGGTAGTGTCTTGTTTCAGAGCACATCAGTAGACCCAGTGACAGCCTGGGCTCCTGGGTGGGTTTGGGAAAGCACTTATTTATTATAAAGCTAAAATTAAACAAGTTTTTGCACGTTGTTTAGCGCCAGCAGCTGATGCAAATCTTTGTCAACACAGAACTTTTCACACCTCAGGTTTCAACTACTGTGAGTAGATTACCATGTAAGACCGGTGTTGGGTTTTTGGCATTGAAAATGAATGAAGTAACTCGGGGAAATGAAAGTCATGCTCTTTGTCTCCCTTTGAGTGAGAATTTTTTAATTTCAAAAATTTTCAGAATTTGGGCCACTTCTCTCTTTTGCGGCACTTCTGAATGTCCTTGTTCCAGCCAGGACGCCTGGACCAAAATGGAAAAACACCAAGTGCGTGGAGACAGTGAGCGATCGTCTTTCCTGGAGTATCTGGGAGGTGTCCTTGCCTGGGGTCTGGGACGCCAATCCCACCAAGCTCTTGTCTGTGGTGTGAAAGTGCCAGTCTGTGTTTCGCGGCCTCCTGCCCTGCCGCCCACGTGGCTTTGCACCTGGCATATCCCCTCGTCCTTTCGCTGTGGCCCTCGTGGCCCACCTTTTGTAAAACATCCTGTTCACAGTGAAAGATCCAAGCTGAACTCAGGGGAAGCCCTGCTCACTGCACAAAGTCCCTCCCAGTGTCACACGCATCTGTTGGTGACAACTCTCTAGGCACAATTTTATATACAATGGGCAGAAAAGTATATCTCACAACACATACCATCACAGAGGCAGCTCTGGGCCTCAAAACAAGATGGGAATGAGAACACAGGGCGAGATTAAAAGGGAGAGGCACCCCCTAAAATGGAAGCTAGTGAGACCATCACACCACAGATGGGTGAGCTGTATTTGGGAAAGCCAACTGTAACACGGCCCACAGGCCACAGTTATCTGTGGGGATTACGGTGCTCACTTTACAACTGTTTTAGACATTTAGATCTTCTATTATTTTTACTTATTTTTTATTTTTTAATAAAGCAAGAAGCATTGATAGACATTTAGATCTTACATTTTTAAAGGTTATTATTTATTTATTTTGATTAAAGACAATTTTTTAGAGCAGTTTTAGGTTCACAGAAGAATTAAGAGGAAGGTACAGAGAGGTCCCATGTGTTCCCTGGTCCCCACACACATAGCCTCCCCCGTCATCAACAGCCCTGCCAGAGTGGTGTGTGTGTTACAGTCAATGAACCTACATGGACACACGTTATCATCCCGCTGTCCATGGTTTGCAGTAGGGTCTGCTTTTGGTGTTAGAAAGTGTTTTTTACGTACGTGATTATTGCCCTTTAACCAGAAGTAGGTGCTGTAGTCTTTTACACATAAGGAAACTGAGGCTTATTGAGGTGAAGCGGCCCTGTGCAAGGACACTAGTGCATGGCGAAGCTGGCCCTGGAGGCTAAGCCTGCGGACGCTGCACATACTTTCACGACTGATAAAGTCAAGATATTTCCTTAGATACTTTTAGAAAGTAGCCAATCTTAAAGGGGATTGACAATAAATACGTGTAAAATTGTTGCAAAGTGCAATAGAAGGAGGGATGAGCCTCCTGGGTATAGAAAGGGAGGATGAAGCTAAGAATTATTGAATATTTCCAGCACTGTCAAAGGAGAAAGACATCGTGTTTAGTGAACATGAAGTAATATAGTCACTAAAATAAGGATATTCTCCGTCTGGGAAGAGACAGTCTATTAGCCTTTAATGCAGCTGTCTAATGCACCCTATCGGATGAAGCAAGCTTCGGGGGCATTGAATTCCTTTCACTTTGATTTGGTGTGCTGCACAAACATCTGGTTATCAACCCTGCTTTGTTGGTATTTAGCAGGTGGAGAGGGGTTGGGTGCCCTGCATATTGGACAAGAAAACTGTGGTCATAAGAAAAATGTATCTTTTGCTCTATAATTAGGGGCTTGGCTGTCTAGTTTATACATCAGGCTTTTGGTGAATTTGATTAGCGTGAATTGATTCTCCAGAACCTACTGACTCCTTGGTGAGCTAGACCAGACTGAATTTCTACAAGACTAAGCACTAGCTTTTAAAACCAGGATGATTGACTCGAAGTCAAAATAAAATATAGAGATGAATGTCTGAATTAAATGTTTTATTTGAGAATTCCAGAATTGCAATTTGGGGCATACACACAGACTGGACTGGTCCTTGGTATGTTGGAAAATAGAAGATTAGGAGTTTTATTAGAAAGAGGAATATCATGTATTGCTTTGAAAGAAAGCGCATGGTACTAGAGTAGCTTTTGGGAGCTGGCACCCTCTGTTTGGTGAGTGACGGTGGTAGGTAAAACTAGTCTTAACACCACGGCTTGTCATTTCGGCAGCTACTAGGTAAAACTGATCCCAGGGTTATGGCAGGACATTTTGGCAGCTGGGCTTCTGGAACATTTGGTTGTTGGAGCTGGTGCTGTGTGCCCTGAGTGCTTTCTCCTCCGGCTCCTCAACTAGGGGCATAATCGCCACTAGGAAACTTGTTAGAAATGCAGCCTTCTGGGAGTCCCAGCTGGATCCACCAGCTCATTGTAATTACTTGGTATGAAAATAAGTCTGATTGGTTGGATTGCATGATCCAATGAAATAACATCCTCCCCTGTAGTGCATCTAGTCCAATCTCTGCCCCATTAGAGATCCCATAAGTGGTCATCTGAGCCAGCAGAGAGCTTATGACCTCAAAATTTATTCTCTTTGGGATAGCCCTAATTGTTAGAATTTGTTTTTCCTTATATACTCAGCTAAAATTTTTCTGCCTGTAAGTTCGTTTCTCTAGAGCTATGCAAAACAAATCCACATGAAAACCCTTTGAATATCTGACCTGCAGCAGTTACATACAAAACGTAAACATTCCTTATAATGGATATCTCTTCCTCTCAACCATTTAAGGACTGTCCACTTCAGGAGAAGAAATTGTTTGAGTGACTTTTGTGTTATAGGCAGAGGAATAGGTCTGACTGAGACAAGAGTTGAGTTTAGGTGCTTTAATCTTCCATTATGTGGTGACTGTCGGGAACTGTGGAGGTTCTGAGATTTTACCCTATTTGCAAAATTAAGCGAGCCTGCCACAGTCTCATGGATGCTGGCAGAAGACATGAGACTCCTGGGCTGGAGGGAAAGGACAGTTTGAAACTTATAGCAACAGCAGTAGCCAGAGTGTCATTGTTTTCTTGCACTGTTCCCCAAGCCCCAGTTCCCACAGGGTGGGCAAACAGGACCAGGTGACAACTCCACACACAATGGGGTGTGTTACAGGAGAGGAGCCCTGAGTTTAGGAAACCCTAATTTTTTATGATAGGCTGTAAGCAAATCTGCTAACCTTTGCCTGGGGGAAGACATTATCTTTATTATACGGGACAGCAAACAAACCAGCCCTTTGCTGCAGACGGAGACACCACCTCTGTCTTCCAAGGCTGTTCTTTGTGCAAACATCCTTGAAAAAACTGTCTGAAGCAAAGACAGCCAGAACCTCTGCCTGAAAGATCTGCAGAAACACGAGAGACCCCTGGAGAACTGTCTCCCATTAGCAGCTGCTTTTGACTTCATGTCACATCTTCCACACAAATCTCCTAAACCAGCGTACTTATTTTTCTAAACCTCTCGCCAAACCAAAAGTTCATGCCAAAAGACACGGGAGCTAGAAAGAAATGGGAAGGTGGGAGCTGCGTTATTTCTTTATTAAGTTTTATTTACAACTTCCTCTATTAAGTTCTTTTCCTTCACGTCCAAGAAACTTTTCCCCTCCAAATAATGCAGATTAGAAGAATCTGATTTCTAGCAATGCATGACTTCAACGGAAATTGTATTGTAGATCACGCAAAAGCTAGAAGTTTTATATGACAAAAAATAATATAAAGTTATTAAAAGTCAAGTGAGAGGCTTGGAAAAAAACAGTTGTAACTTTTTAAATGGACTAAAGATTAATATCTAGACTATTGCTCTTATGTGCCCCTCCCCGACAAAGTAGACCCACTAGGGAAACGACAGGGAATCTGAATAAGTAATCCCCAGAAAAAAAAATGGCTGATAATCTTACGAAGAGATGTTTAACCTCAATCAGTGATCAGGTGAAGGCAAATTTAGGTAATGACATATCCTCACTATATTGGTAAAAATGGGAAAGACTGAGACTAGCCAGCCAATGTCAGGAGGTTAGAAACAAATGGCTTCGGTGTGGCTGGGGGTAATGGAAATTGCTATGACCTTTTTGGGAGACCAGCTTCTTAGTTGAATCTCCTGAGAATGCTCATTTAATGTTGTTGTTAATAGTAAAATATTAGAAATAACATAAATGGCTGTCAGTAGGGGAATAGTTAAATAAACTATGGTCTATCCATATTTTTTTTTTTTTTTTTTGAGACAGAGTCTCACTCTGTCACCCTGGGTAGAGTGCAGTGGGGTCACGGTAACTAACTGCAACCTCAAACTCCTGGGCTCCAGGGATCCTCCTGCCTCAGCCTCCCAAGTGAGTAGCTGCAACTACAGGTGCACAACACGACGCCTGGCTAATTTTTTCTATTTTTAGTAGAGACGGGGTCTCATTCTTTCTCAGGCTGGTCTCCAACTCCTGACCTCAAGCAATCCTCCTGCCTCAGCCTCCCAGAGTGCTAGGGTTACAGGCCTGATCCACCACGCCCAGCCCATATTTTAAAATATAACCATGAAGCTTTAAAAAAAAATGGAGTCTACTTATTGATTTTAAAAGATCTCTAAGAAATATTGCTTATTAATAAAAGAAAGGTGCAGAACAATACTTATGATATGACCCTATTTTTTTCTTAAAAAATCAAAAACGTATTTCTACATGTAAATGTATATATGTGCATACATATGCATAGAGGAACAGAAGAACGCACACCTAGCGGCCAGTATTCATTAGGTCTGGGTGGGAAAGTAGCGTAGGCGACGGGGAGAGTGAGGTGTAAAGATTGACTTCTGTTTTTAATTCATTATTCTTCAGCGTTGATCGTTTTAATCAGATGTGTCGTGATATCGCTTGTGTGATTAAAAATAACAAGAACAATTATAGCACAGTAATTCAGTGGTAGTCGCTTTGTAGGAGGCTCCTTAAGGATCAGCAGTGTAGCTGAAAAAAACAAGTGGAATTTTAGAAGAACTGCAATATATGGGAGAAAAAGGCAGGCTTTTCAGGAAACCCTCCCGTTTTTGGCACGGCACAGAGCTGCCTGGTTTTCCGTGTCCGGGGCAGCGCTTCCTCTCGCTGAAGTCAAGGGACGGATCAAGGGCAATTGAAGAGCGAGAAGTGAAGACACGTGAGGAGCACGGGCAGTCCTTCCAGGCGTGAGAGAGCCAGCGTACGGAACGAAGGCACATTACGACCTCGGTGACCTGGGAATCGAGGTTTCCCAAACAGCTGCTCACGGAACGCATACCAGTGGTTCTCAAAGTGTGGTCCCGGGGCGGCACGATCGTCACCGGGAAACTGTCAGAAATGCAAATTTTCCGACTCTGCCCCAGACCTATGGAGTCAGAAACGTGGGGGCGGGGCCCAGCGAGGTTTTAACAAGCCTTCCAGGGGATTCTGACGAAGTGTGCTAAAGTGTGACGACCACTGCTTCAGACCAGAGCTTCTCAAAATACAACACACACGTCACCTGGGAGCCTGTCCGACAGCACACTCTGAGTCAGCAGGCACGGGGGCGGGGCCTGGACTTCCGCATTCCTCCCGAGCTCCCAGGTGAGGCTGACGTGGCGGTTTCTCAGACCACACTTTGAGTCACTTCTGGAAGGAAGACTATGTGAGCGTTCAGTGGTTGGAGGGCTTCATCGGGAAACAGTCAAGGGAAATACAAGTAGCAACATGGTTTTGTTTCCATGGGTATTTTAAAGGACAGGAGCAAGAAAAAATGCTGCTTTCTTTAAATGGCTTGCTGCCTGGTGCTCTGAGATGCTTTCACAGACAACAGTATCTTTGCATGTGTATAACATGCTCCCGACAGCCCCAAGCACCAGCTACTCCAGATTCTTGTTAACCACTCCTCTGTCCAGATGGAGAAGCCGAGGCGCCCACAGAGCTATTTGTGTTCCAAGGTCACAGAAACCTTGGCCGGATTGGGCGGCCAAAAGTTTCAGGACTGCCTGGCTGGAGCTCTTTCCACGGGCCCCTTGAGGCTGTCTTAGTCGCCACAGTGGGAAGAGTGACAGTACCCATGAGATTGACATTGCTGTGCCTCCGTCGTAAAATCCGGACCAGCTCAGGCTCGGGCTCACTGGTGAATAATAGGAACCTTTATCATCCTTTCCGTCAGAAAGCATTTATTTAAAACCCCTTGGCTAGCTCGCAGGGTGAGCTGGCCTGTCACACACCATCACATGGCATGGAAACTGGCAATTAAATTTAGCAACCCACCTCGGCAAATTCAGACCGAGATGTTTACAGGCTGGCACAGCCCAGGAGGAGCCAGGGGTTTTTGTTCCTAAATCAAGAGGTTTCCAGAAAAAGTGAAACAAGGCTCAGGTGGGTTATGCTGAATTATGAGCACCTGTCCCCATCAATAACTTGGCGTCCTCAAAATGCTACCGCGGGACTCAGAGGGCCAAGAACGCCCGTCCCGTACACAGCTGAAGGACAGCTATTGGCCACGTCGGAGAGCCGCTGCTCAGAGACGGGGGTGCCGAAGCGAAGCGCTCGCTCCAAGGACAACTTGTTTGTTTACTGACTCCGGGGACGGAGAGAGACAACATTAATCAAAGAACAAATGTCATTTCCCCTCCACACCCTGGAAAATGCGCTGCAGTGGCAGCCTGCGTTTATCTGTGACAACGTAGGTGAGCAACTTGAGTGGGTTTCCCTGATGGCGTGCAGCGAGGTGAGCACAGCGTAGTGAGTGCTACTGGTTTACAGGGTGCAATCAGAATTGTGGCCCGGATTTATTGGCGCGGCTCTTCCTGTGGTCCAGGAAACTTTTCTGTTATGAAGGTCTACTTTCTGGAACAGCCTTTGGGCTGAAAATTTAGTAAAAGCAGAATTTGTGTGCCTGTCTCGGGAGCTGGAGGTGCATGTTGGGATGTCAAAGACAGCCGGAATCCTCCACTTTAGTGTGGCCAGGAACGCGACTGTGAGAGGGAGGCAAGAGGATAAGTCTTGCACAAGCTAGAATCTAGTCACATCTTTCCCAGTCCTTGACGTGCCTGGTAAATGACAGCTGCCTGACCACTGCAGGGGCTTGTCAACAGGAGCCCAGGTCTGCTGCCGTGGGTGGGGAGGAGAGGACCCTGGCAACCCTAAAGAAAGGTGCCAGATTCCACTCTGTGCGCGTGAAAGCATCCCACTGCTGGGATTCGGGTAAACACGTCTGAGCTCAGCACACCCACGTGAGTATCTGTTCTCCTACTGTACACAATAGCACCGTACAGCACAGGGAACAGAACTTCGAGTGTCGCGGGCTGGGCCTTGAGGGGAGGAGAAAGGCAGGCTGGCGGTAGGAGCCGCCCAGCTGAGAAACAAAGGCGCGTGGCTCTTCATTCTTCTTCGTATAACCCTAGTGAGTTTCCAGCAATGCTGGGAGACGACGGAAGGGCATCGAAGCCTTCAAGGCTGGTAAAAGCTGGCTTGCCAAGCCGGGGCTCCCACGTGAGCAGCGGCAGCGTGTCCCCTGCCTGTCATAGGTCCTGTCTGTGCCTCTGCTTTCCTCCCTCCCCGTTTTCCTTTGCTCCCTCGTCTTTTCTGAGAAGCTGTGTGTTTGGCTCAAGGTCACCCAGTGTTGGGTGCCTCAGCTAGATTTAAACAAAGAGCAATTGAGTTCCCAATCGATGGCCCGGCCCACTGGTTCACAGTGACCTCTGGTCTCTACCTGGAAGCCTAGCCCTGGTGGAGGAAAGAACCTGCCTGCTCTCCAGGTGGCGTGGAAACCTGCTCCGCCTCCGCCGCCTCCAGCAGCTGGCTGAGCGCTCTCTGTGTCTGCCTCGTCTCACACCTGCCCAGCACAGCCCCTCCTTCAAAGCAGGTGTCAGCCAGGCAGACGCTCAGAGAGCCAGAGCATGCAAATGCCCCGGGAGGATTCAGCAGTGATGGACAGGCCCCGTATGTGAGCTTGCCAGGCTAATCAAAAAACGTCTCATTCTGTTGAACTTAGAATTCAATTCATTTGCATATGGGACATCTAAGACAGAAATGCGAGGACGGAACCAAAAAAGTGGAAGAATCCCTTCTGATCCGGGCTGTGGTGGTCCTTCGCCCGGATCCCCTTGCCCTGTTTGGACTACAGAGGTGTGTCTTCTGCAAACTACGTTTCCCAGACGCCCTTGCCCCTGGCTTCTGGCGGGGCTCAGCCCAGGGGAAGAGAGAAGCCAGGGTGACCCTCTGTCTCACTCTGCTTGGGCAGGGTCCCTAACACTGGTCCTCTGTGGCTGGACAGCCCCTCTCCCCACAGTTCCAATTCCCACCAGACAGCCCAAGATTTAGGGGTCACGTAACGTTCCCTTTCTAAGCCTGTGGTGGGTAGAAACTTCTTCCTGTTCCTTCCATCTGGGTTGCTTTGACATACCGTTCGACTTTTCAGCTCCTCCAACATCTTAATGACCAGTTCCGCATGTTACCTCCCCTCTACTGATGCGCCAGGCTGGGCACGGTTTTCCTCCTGATCTGTGGCAGAGCTCAGAGGGCACTTGGTCTGTCCTAAAAATGAGGAAACCAAACCCCGGGGAAGTCATTGGCTGTCTGGTACCCGGCTCTCCCAGAGTGACTTAGAGACCCCACGGCTGTGCCTCCTTGTTGAGCAGGGGGCACTGGGACCTGGGAATCAAAGTGGGCCACATTTTACTGGGGAGAAGAACCCTAGGAAATAAGATGAAATTGCCAGCTGATGCACAGAAATGGTCCAAATGCCCTAACTCAGCAAGAAAAGCCCTTCCTTCGACTTAAAAAAAAGACGAAAAGAAAAGAGAAAAGTTGAAAAGAGAAACTCTGGTGTCAAGACGTTAAGGACACAGGGAGATCTTATTTCTCTTTTGTATGTGCCTCTTTAGACCTTTAGGAGGAACCTTGGCTGGGGAAGTGGCTTCTTTCAAAAGGAAGCAGGGGCCCCTGCTCTCTTGCCTGGGGGGACTGGGCCCTGATGCGGGACACCAGTGGCTTAGCCCAAACATCTTGCAGTGACTCCTTGGGGAACTTCTAGTAGCCTGATGCCTGCTGCAACCAGGCCCAGCTCCTGGCAACCTGTGTATGTGCAGTGATGCCACCAGCCTGGTCCGTGTGAGACTTGAGCCCCACACCTGCTCCACCACCGCCCAGACCAGCCTTCTCCAAGGGCACTCTGAGGCCAGCAGGGCCCAGCAGAGCCCTGGAGGGGCTCTCCCTGACAATGGCCCTTTGACTCACGCCTTATTCATGGGTCCCTGGGCCCGTGCTGGCCGTGGCCCTGCACAGCTCAGAGGACGATTCTGCTCCTCTGGAATGCACAGGCACTCCAAAGGGATATGTGATTCAAGAAATTGTTCTTTTAACTTTATTTTATTTTTTATTGTGGTAAAATAGTAAAATGGTAAAATTTACCATTGTAGGCATCGTAAGTGCACAGTTCAGTGGCATTAAGTACATTCGCACTGTTGTTCTACCGTCACCACCATCTGCCCACAGAACTCTTTCATCTTCCCAGACTGAAACTCCGTATCCACGACACACCCCTCCCGCCCCTCCGCCTCTGTCACCTCACGACCACCGTTCTACTTCCTGGCTTTAAATTGGGCGACTCTGGGTACCTCGTGTAAGTGGAATCAGATAGCATTTGTCCTCCGGTGACTGTCTTATTTCACTTAGTAAGTGTCCTCAAGGTTCGTTCACGTAGCGTGTGTCAGAATTTCCCCCGCTTTCAGGCTCAGTAGTGTCCTGTTGCGGGTATATAGCACATTCTGTTTATCCAGTCCTTCAGCGGTGGACACTAGGATCGCCTCCGCCTTTTGGCTACGGTGAGTATGCCGCTGTGAACAGGGGTGTACGGTATCTCTGTGAGTCCCTGCCTTCAATTCCTTTGGGTGTGTACCCAGAAGTGGAATTTCTGTGTCATACGGTAACGCTGGGTTTGACTTTCTGAGGCGCCCACATGCTGCTGCGCACAGTGGCGGCGCCATTTGCATCCCACCAGCAGCGCGCAGGGTTCCATTTCTCCACATCTTTCCCAGCACTTGTTGTTTCCAACGCTTGTTATTTTATTTTCTCTAACAAAAAAATTGCTATCCTAATGGTTATGAAATGTCTTCACTTTTTTATTTAATGTTAAAAATTTATTCTACATACGGGATAAAAGTTTCACAATACATAAGAGGGTGCACAAGGAACCCTCAATTTTCCTCTCCCGTGACTCTAGTTTCCCTGTTTTTCTCTCCTGAAACAAGTTACCCTCAAGGATGCTTTCTGAGATAGCCTATGCATAGATAAGCTTATATGTGTGTGTATGCATATTTTTAAAAACAAACAGGAGCATAGACTATGCATTATTCTACTTTTTTTTTTGAGACAGAGTCTCACTCTGTTGCCAGGGCTAGAGTGCAGTGGTGTCATCGTAGCTCATGCAACCTCAGCCCCCTGGGCTCAAGTGATCCTCCTGCCTCATCCTCCTGAGCAGATGGGACTACAGGCATGCACCACCATGCCCAGCTAATTTTTCTATTTTCTGTAGAAAACAGGGTCTTGCTCTTGCTCAGGCTGGTCTCAAACTCCTGAGCTCAAGCCATCCTCCAGCCTTGGCCTCCCAGAGTGCTAGGATTACAGGCATGACTTGCCACGCCTGGCCTACATTTTTTTTTTTTAAACTAGGCTTTCCATTTTTCACTTAATATAATGCTCCAAAATTGTATCTACAGGTAACAGGAGATTTAAATCCGTGTAGGACACTGGTAGCTAGAGTTCTCATCTTTCCAGCCTAGTATAGAGACTTTGGACCTCAGAAAGATACCACATGTATATACTGTACGTTCACGCCACTCCCAGCAGGGACTGGAGCTGCACCCTGTTGTCAAACACATTAATAGGTCTGCAGAGAAACTCAAGAATGAATTACACTAAGTGGGATAAATAGCTGCGAATTGGTTGCAGTCAGGTTTTGCCACGAAATGAGTTCAGAAAACTTTCAGTTGCCAGGGCTTTTTGGATCTCAGAATTGCAGACAAGAGATTCTAGGCTTTTAATATTAAGGACTTAACAGGCCCTGGACTGAGAGTTTTCACATCTTATTTTTGATATTCATAATAACCTCATGAGTTTTACAGGTGGGAAACTGAGGCTCAGAAGCAGAAAGTAATTTGCCCAAGTAAGTGCCCAAGCTAGGACTCAAACTCAGGTCCGCCTGATTCCCAAGCCTGGACTCTTCCTGCCATATCCCAGGAGGCCATACACAGTTGTCCACTGTAATTATCGATAGTGCCTTTTCACTCGCAAAGAACCCTGATCTCAGAATATGGGTCACATGGCTGCACTAAAGAGACCATGCCATGCCTTGGTGATTGAGCTTCTTCGATAGCTGAGGTCTGGCCCCCGATTGCCATAGACATCATCAGGTTTAGGGACAGCCTTCACATTGTGCTGGGCTTCGTTCTGCCATTAGACAGCACGTCCTGGCTCATTAAGAGGAGCATGGATGCCACATAAGCTCTACTACTTCCAGAAAGCCTTCCCTGACTCCGCAACCTCCCAGGATCTCATGGTCCCCCCTACACTGCTTGCTTCTCTGTGTTTTTAAGTGACAGGGTCTTGCTCTGTCGCCCAGGCTAGAGTGCAGTGGCATCATCACAACCCACTGCAACCTCGAACTCCTGGGTTCAAGCAATCTTCCTGCCTCAGCTTCCCGAGTAGCTGGACTATAGGTGTGCACCACCACTCCTAGCAATGTTTTTTTTTTAGAGATGGACTCTCACTATGTTGCCCAGTCTGGTGTTGGACTCCTGGCCTCAGGCAATGCTCCTACCTCGGCCTCCCAAAATGCTGGGATTTCAGATGTGAGCCACCGTGTTTGGCACTGCTTACTTCTTGACTGTGTGGGATTATTTGTTCTCTTTGATTTATTTTATCTTTTTAAAGTTATGGTAAAATGTATATAGCATAAAATTACCTTCTTGACATTTTTAAGTGTACAGTTTAGTAGCGTTAAGCACATTCTCATCGTTGTGCTAACATCCCCCCATCTATCTCTAGAACTATTTTTATCTTGCAAAACTGAAACTTTGTACTCATTAGATGCCACTCCCCATTCCCTTCTTCCAGGCCCCGCAACCCCATCCTCCTCTCTGTCTGCGAGTCTGACTCCTCTCGGTACCTCGCTGAAGTGGAATCGCGCAGTGTTGGTCCTCTGTGTCCGGCTTATTTCACCAGCATAATGTCTTCACGTTTCATCCATGTGTAGCACGTGCCAGAATTTCCTTCCTTTTTAAAATGTTCTCCCTAATTAAGTTTTATATTTGCTCCTGAGCGAGGACATCCTTGTGGCCTTTTGCGTCCCACACAGTGTGGCAGAGTATTTGACTGCTCAGTCAATATTAACAGGTGGATGATGTAGATTTGACATTACTCAGGGCCCGTAGGTGCCCTAGGTGTGAGGCAAGAGCTGGCAGGCCGTGAGGCCCTCCAGGTGGGCCGTGGGCCTGGGCCCTGCGGGTTAGTGCTTCCAACCACGCCCACACTGCAGTTTATGGCGTAGATTAACAATGGGCGTATTGCACTTCATTAAAAAGCAGATGTTATGTGCTGTGTCTTATCAGTTCAGCAGCAATGCTACCCTTCAATCAGGGGTGTGAGTGTGCGAGTATGTGTGTGAGTGTGTGGGTGTTTGTGCAAGTGAGTGTGTGAGTATGAGTGTGTGGGGAAGCGCTTCGCAGTGACGATCCAGGACGTGGAACACGGATGATTTCTCTTCCCATTTACCTGCCTTCATAGAAGCACCGGACTGGTTCAGAGAAATTATGGATATGTTAATTCTAAGTCTGAGAGCCTAACAGGGTTTCAGTGATTTTAGAAGGAAAGAAGAAAACATCTTGAGTTTCTTTCTCCCCTTTGATGTGAAGGAGTGTTCTCTTCCAAGGAGAACAGCACGGAAGGTGCTGGATTTGGGTCTGGGAGCTCTTTTCTCATTTAGGGCCAAGTGAGTCACCATAGCCACGGCTAACGTTGGCCAGGGTCTCTTGTGGCAGCCCCTGTGCCACGGGATTCACAGCCAACGTCAAGGGTAGGGCTTTATCTTCCTGTTTTACGTTGTGGAAATGGGGCCACAGAGAGACCAAGCCGATTCGCACAGGGGCGGTCTGGCCCCGTTGCAGGGTTCAGGACCCGGCGTGGGGTTGCGCCTGGGAGGAGCCCAGTCCGCTTGGCTCACACTGCAGCTGCTTCTCAGCACCTGGAGTTTCCTGCACCTCGTGATGGAGCACGGGTCTGGCGCCTCGTCCCTCCCCGCCTTGGGCAGGGCCTGCCGTTCTCTCCTGCTGAAGGAGCCCCACACGGTGGGCCCAGGGTCCTCCATCCTCACGTGGCCTCGTGGCAGAAGAGCTCATTTTAATGCTGGACTTGGCTGCAAGGTCGGCCTGGAATTCCAGATAGACCCGGTGACCCTGGCACTGTCCCCACCAACACCACTCCAGCTTCTCAGAGCCCCACAGCTGAGGTCAGCACCAGGAGCACGGCCCCTTCCCTGCGTGAGTGGGAAGCACCTCGCCCGGAGTAGAAGACAGGAGGATGGTGGCAGCTGCCAGGTTCATCATCCGGGCACAGTTCTCTTCATGTTACCTGAGTGCTTGTGAGTTACTAGAACCAATGGGAAGCATGAGAGTTTGAACAAACAAACAAAGAAACAAACACCAGGCTGGGGCACTGCCACCTGCAAGACGCCGTGTTCTAAACCGTGTGGCACCCCTGGAGTGGCGTGACGAGGCCGGTCTGCAAAGGAGCTCGTGGCAGAAACGTGCCTGGGGCCTTGGTCCACCCACCCCAGACGGGTGGAGACACGGCCGGAGAGGGACATGGGATTCAGGCTGGAAGTGCTCTAGGTTTCGCGAGTGGAGCGCAGTGTGTAAGCGCCGACGTTTCTCAAGGTGTTTGGAAGGAGCCCTGCCTGCCCGGATGGGTTCCCGGGATGCGGCACGTGGAACAGGCCGGGGGCCACGGGAGGCCCGTGGCTGTGAGGCCGGAGCGAGTGCGAGGGGAGGCAGCCCTGGGCCCGCTGCCTGCCAGCCCGAGGGAGGCGGAAGAAGCCACAGAGGCCTCGGCCGGTGGGGCCGCGGGCGTGGGGCGGGTCTGCGGTGGATCCGGGCCCGTCGCTGCGAGGGCGGGGGCTCCGGCAGAGCCCTCTTCAGCCAGAACCTGGTTCCTTTTGAGCCCTGCGCAGCACAAAATGGATCCAAGACAAGCAGACGATCTGGTTTTACTCCTTCGGTTGATGTATTTTAAAATCTCTGGTGCACATTTACATTTTTAACCACATGCTGACTTACTGTTTGTGTGGGGAGCTCTGCTCTCCGAGTGCCTCGCCACAGCGAAAGGTCGCCCGAGGCTGGGCTCGTTCGTGCAATCCCACAGATGGAGTGTGGGAGAAAGGTCCCGAGCCCTTGGGTGGCTGTCGTGGTACCTGCCGTGAGAAGTCCCCCAGCTGGTGGCGGCTGGCGCTGGGCCTGGGCCTGTCCTTGGCTGCCAGTTCAGCGTGTCTCGCCCTCACCCCGTGCTGTCTGTCATCAGGCCAGGCTCTGACCCCAGGGCCGCGGGGCGGGGAGGCTCCCGAGGTGGGGGTGGGGGCCCTGCGCAGCGTGGCAGGGAGCGAGCCACAGAGAAGGCGGTCCTGTGCCAGGGGCCTGCGGGTCTCCAGAGCCTGCTTGCACAACCCTTCCTGCGTGTGTTTGCATCACAGTCTCAGCAACTGTCGCGCCAGCATGCGGCCTTCAGAGCTGTTGAAAAGGAGCCACTTCTGCGGAATGTGCTCCTGAGGGGCAGCGGCTCTTCCTGCCACCTCCCCCCACCCAGGGACGTGTCTGCCTGCCTCGCGGGCTGAGGGGGCCCACAGCTGGCCACTGGGCATTTTAATTTATTTTATTTATTTGTTTATTTATTCATTTAATTTAAAACATTTTTGTTGAATTTATTTTGTTATGAAAATTATTTTATTGTTATTGTTAACCTCAGCGGCCTTATGCGCAGCTGTTAGAGAACCTGGCATCTCTCCGTCTCTCTGAAGGTCCGAGGCGGGTCCCCTACTTCCTGGCCTCACACTGCTCCCCGCTCCAGGGGATCTTTGGCAGCCCCCGACTCGCCATGCTCACTGGAGCCCTGATATTTTCTGGTTCTCAGCGGGGCTCACAGAGCCGCCTTCTCAGCGGATTCAGGTGAAAGGGGAGGACACAGGGCACCAAGGAGAGGAGGAGGGAGACATTCTGGGCCAGAAAATGCCAGCCGTGCCTTTCTGTGGCTCTCAGGCCTAGGGGCGTAATCCCTGGGATTCAGGGCAGGCCTTCCCTAGGCCCACCTGGGGACAAGCATCCTTTTCTCTCCTTTGTTCCACTTTAGGCTGTTCTTCCCTGGACCATTGCACAACTTTTCATGGATTTCTTGGGCATATTTCGAACCTGGAAACAGGTGGATAAGAGATTCTCCCAGTGAACCTGTGGCCACCCTCTGCTCATGGTGTTGAACAGTTTCAGCTCTGGGGCCCTAGAGGCCACCAGTGGTCCTCCTTGGCCCCTTCCTCTTTTTCTGCTTCCCAAAGACAATTAATTAATCACCAGGTTCTACCATTTCTACCTCTTAAACGTTCTTTCAGTACATCCATTTCTCTGTATGACCCTCTAATTCAGGACTCAGTAGACTATGGTCCTCACGCTCAACCTAGATGCTGACTGTTTTATAAATAAAGTTTTATTGGAACACAGCCATGCTTATTCATTTCTACACCATCCATGGCTGCTTTCTTGCTACAAAGCAGAGTTGACTGTGCCTCAGATATTTACCGTCTGGCCCTTTACAGAAAATGTTTGCCAACTCCTGCCCTAAGTCATCCGTTAACCTCTTTTAATGGAATGATTGAAACGTCTTTCTAACTGGTGTCCCCATTCCCAGTGTTGTTCTCCTCCAATCCGTTTTCCACATTGTTTTTCATAAAGTAAAAATCTGATCGTGGTATTAACACTTGGCCACTTGCTTCACTGGCTCCTTCTGCCCTTTCGACATATTCGAAACACCGTCTCGGTGTTTGCGGGATTCTTCCACTTGGCTCCGCCCCCTTTTGCCACTGTGCCCTGTTCAACTACGTGCGGCTTCCAAGGGCACCAAGTTCCCAGTCCCCATGGCACCTGGGTCTCCCTCCAGGTCTAGGCGTTTGTGTGTGCTGTTTCCTCTTCCTGGAATCACTGTTCTCTCTGCTCCTTTCTTGGCCTACTCTGACTCGTTCTACAGTTCTCAGGAAAGTCTCTTGACATTCAAGACTGGGTTAGGAGGCTTTTCTATGTGCTTTCATGGCTCCGGAGTCTTCTTCCATTACAAGATACATCAGGTTATATTAAAATTGCATTTCCTTCCTTCCTTCCTTCCTTCCTTTCTCTCTGTCTCTCTCTAGTAATCTAAGTGCTCTGGATGCATCATAACACAACAAAACAAAACAAAACAAAAAATTTTAAAGCTCCCTGCTGCTCTCAGAGGCTTACATGTTAGTGAGGGAGACAGAAATTAAACAAGATTAAAAAGTAGGATAGAGCCAGTGCCCATCAATGCATGAGTGGATTAATAAAATGTGATATATGTATACCATGGAGTACTATTCAGCTATAAGAAACGATGGTGATATAGCACCTCTTGTATTATCCTGGATAGAGCTGGAACCTATTCTACTAAGTATCCCAAGAATGGAAAAATAAACACCACATGTACTCACCAGCAAATTGGTTTCACTGATCAACACCTAAGTGCACATATAGGAATAACATTCACCGGGTGTCGGGCAGATGGGAGGGGGAGGAGGGGATGGGTATACACGTACATAATGAGTGCGATGTGCACCGTCTGGGGGATGGACACGCTCGAAGCTCTGACTCGGGGGAGGGGGGCCAGGGCAATATATGTAACCTAAACATTTGTACCCCCATAATATGCTGAAACAAAAAAAAGTAGGATAGAGAATATTAAAGCAGAGCATGTCCTAAGAGGAAGAAATAAATCAGGAAGAGGATAGGAAATACTGGCTAGGGGTGTTGACCTTTTTAGATGGGGTGGCCAGAAAAGCCTCACTGCGAAGGTGTCTTTTGAGGAAAGGCTCACAGGAAGGGCACAAGTGAGCCAGGGGACCCTTGGGGAAGGTCCTCTAGACAAAGGAAAGACAAGCACAGCATGCGGATCTGAAGGCAGGAGCACACGCAGCTGGTGCGTTTGCAACGAGGCCAGAGTGGCTGGAGGGGAGAGGAGGAGGAAAGGAGGAGAGGATGGGAAGACAGACCCGGGGCGGGGCTGGGGGGGGAGCCAGACCATGTGGGACGGTCGGAAGGACCTTGGCCTTCCTTCTGAGGAGCACGGGAGCCGTTGCCCAGCGTCGAGCCGAGGAGTGACATGACCTGGCTGGAGTGTTAACAGAGTCATTCTGGCTGTGATACTACTTACCCTCTAAGGCAGACACTGTGTCTTATTAACCTTGATTCTCAGGACGTAGAACATCTAGCTCGTAAAAGACCTTGATATATGTTTTACAAATGAACGACGAGTGAATGAATACGTGAACGAATGTATCTCTCAGCAGCCAGGCGCTGGATCTTAAGGGCTCTGGGAGTCTTCTTACTGTTGAAGGAGAGCTCTGGTGGAAGATGCTGCCAACAGCCAAGTCCTTGGGGCTCTTAGCTGCTTGCTTGGACGTCACTATGGCAGCAACACACATCCAAACCAGTTTTCCTTGTTGCCACAGGGCGGGCTGCTTAATGGATCAATGCCACCCGGAGGGAGGATTTCAGGGGTGACTCCACCCTGTGCAATCAGTCTTCTGCTCAGCAACTCAGATGAAGCCATAGAGCATTGTTACCAAAATTGCAGAAGGAGGTGGGAGGAATAGAGGATTTGTTCACAGTAGACTCAGGATTTACAAGTATCTTTATAGGTTTGAGCCAAGAGGCCCTGTCAACAGGAGAAAATAAATAGGGAGAAATGTAAGGCTCTGTGTCAAAGCCCAAAAATCAACAGCAAAAATCGTATTGGGGGCATATATAGCTTTAGTATGCGGCAAACACTTTGTGAGTTAAAAGTGGGAAGCAACCGTCAAAAATCCTAAAGCAATCTGAGAAGCCATTCTAGAAGTGTATTAATAGATGCCTCTTATCTGAGAGTTGTAATCCTCCTCTCATTGTATAAGGCCACTCCCTGGATTTCAGGTGAGAGCTGTGAGGACACCAAGAGGACCATGGAAGAGGCATATTTGAGAGCACGGTGGGTGATTAGATTGAAGAAGAAGAGTCTGGATTAGGGCTTGGCAAGTCTCTTCAAATATCTGAATTATTAGGTCTGAAAGAGCTTAGATTTGAGAGTTATTCTGAACGGCCTTCAGGGGTTGAAATAGGCCAATTGGATGTCAGCTCAACCCATGGAAGCATTGTCC
>RJWJ010023111.1:0-26138 GCA_004363605.1 Indri indri
TCCCCCTTCCCTGGGCAGGACTCATCAACTTTTCTGAGCTGCTTCCTCCTCTACGACTTTTTCTCTTCTTCCAGCTCGTTGAAACCATTACCTTCTCTCCTAATTTTGGGTTGATAAAGCCAAATACATTTTTATTATTTCACTGGCAGTGGACTTTTTCTCAGACTATTTGCATTTTGTATTTTTTTCAGTTCTGGTGCCTCTCCTGCCATGTCTTACCCCAGCCAAGGCTCTGGCCTCCCTCACAGCATAGTCACAGTTCACAGGGGCCAGGCACTTCTGGGTGTCAAAGAACAAAGTCCAAGCTCAAGCTCTCTGAGGGAGATGGGTTTCCTGCAAGGACACCAAGGGAGAGAGTGACCATAAAATTGAGTGTTCAAATCAGGGCACTTTTGAGCGTGGAAAGAGGCGCCACTAACTATGCCGCGCTGCAGATGCAGCTGCGAATATCCTGGCTGGGAACTCAGGGCAGGTCTTTTTATTTTTTTCTTCCTCCTCTTCCTCTTCTTCCTCCTTCTTCCCTTGCTACCTCCTGCTCATGGGTGGAATATTCTCTCTCTCTCTCACTCTCTCTCGCTCTCTTTCCCTCCCCCAAACATAAACATTGAATCCCCAGTCAATAAGTCTCGTTAAAAGTTTTTGATACTAGAACAATCCAATGCTGGACTCACTTTCTAAACTCTTAGATAATTCCACAATGAGAAGAAACAGGGTTTTAGGTATTATTTTAGGTATTTTATAATATCATTAATATAGGATGCAGGTGAAACACAAAGTAACAGTGGCCTTAACAGCTTAGAGACACACCCCTCTCTCCCAGCAAGACCTACGCTGGTCTGGTGGTTCCATGATGCAAAGTTGTGAGCGGCTCAGGCTCCTTCTGCTTTGTGGCTTTGCTTTCTTGGTCTGCTGTCCTTTCCGCGTGGCCTGGGATGACTCACCGTCATGTCCACCTAGCTGCCAGTGGGAAGGGGAAAGGGGAAGGTGAGAGCCTGTTCCGTTCCCTCTTTGCACCACCCTTCCCATCCAGTCCACTGGCCAGAATGGAGCTGAGTTTCCGCTGGCTGCAAGGAAGGCTGGGAATCGTAGTTTTTCCTCTGAGAAGCCATGTGCACAGCTAGAAATAATTGGTGACTTTATTATTAAGAAAGAGTAGGAGCAAACTTGGGGTTGTCAATGGTTTCTGCCACATTTTGCAACACAAGACTGGAAGATGTGTTCTCATAGAGATATGTAGTTCCTGCTTGTCTTTGCCTCTTGTTAACGGCGCTCCGGACTGTGCGGTCTTCACTTTATCGTATTGTGATACATGCTATGTACATATGTAAGAACATTGTTACTTTAGTGCAAAAGCTCCAATTAAGAATCATGCAAACCACTGTCTAATTGTGAGAGTGTTATTTTAGTGAATTCCATGAAAAGCTTACCAAAGTCACCATTCATTTCCTTACCATGACATTTTATTTAATTTAACTACAAAATCTCAAAACGTTTTCAAGAGTCTACTATTTTTTGAAACTCTTTTCATTGCATTCCTCCTGCATTATAATTCATAGCTGAAAGCCACCTTTCTCAGAGTCTAAAAATCTATCAGTCTGAATTTTGTCTTTTTTCTAACCTTTCCAAACATTCCATCACACCAAGGAGCTGATGAAGCCCCCAACGGCCATTAACATTCTGACGTGAGTAAGTTTTGTTTTACTGTAAGCGATAGGTCCCTGACTCCTCCTTGGAATGGCATAATTTCTACAGGCCTGCAACTTCTGCACCCTTGTTAATTTGCAAGGCTGTTGTAGGAAGTATGTTCTCGAGCTGAATGAGGGACATCTCCAACCCTGAGCAAATCATTGCGTTCAAGTTCCCCAGCTTATCACATCCATTTTGCAAAATTCTCACCATTGTCCCCAGGAGAGTCAATAAAAGTGCTCTGTGCCCTGTTTGTGGTCACTTAAATAATAGGAGAGCTCCCTCTACTGATTGACGCCAGGGACTCACAGAGGAGGGGTAATCTCGGGCCCTACCCTCCTGTTCCCTTCACTAATGCTCAGGCTTAGACCAAGACGAAAATCAAAAGGAAGCCTGTTTGACACTGGCTTTTGAAATACCTAAAAACATCAGCATTTGTCAAGTGGAAAGATTTTCATTTCAAAGTTCTAACAGGTTATTATTATTCCAAGCAATGGAGAGTTAAAAAAGGTTGAACAACTATAATAACGGTGGTGTCTAAATGTGGGGAGTGATTGGGTTTTATTGTTTGTTTGCATAAAGCTATATCGCCTAGCTTTGTTTTGGGTTTGTTTAAGAAACGTAGGCTAATTAGACCATGCAAGTCGGTTTGTTTTCTGAAAATTAATTAAGCTTTCCTGGCCTTGCCAGGTTACAGGGCCAGGCTCGCCTCCCACACAGTTCCTCTGGAGTTATGTAGGAGGCGAGCCTGTCTCACGCTGAACTGTCAGATGACTCCATCATGGGAAGAATGGAGTTTAGCAATGCGGCGTTTGAAAGCTTGTTCAAGTTGTAAAATGTTGGATTCTATTTTTATTAAATCGCTTAAACTTTCAACATAGTGAAAAAGATTTATTTAACATACATTTAGCAAGCCATTTTGAAGGCATATTTGTGGGACAAAAATGCAGCAGAGGACATTTCTATAACTAAAGTTATTGTCCTGAAGGGACAAAGCAAATGCGTTAACTATTGAAATCCTATTGTGTAATCGGGTTGCCTGCAGAAACATTTAAAATTTTGTATTTTAAATGAGTTATAAGGAAGCTCTACCCATCTTCTTCAAATTATACGGATATAAATGCTCTTCATTATTTGGGAATATTATACAGAATCTACAGAAAGCGGTAGAGGCTGTCGAGAAATATGTTTTCTTGTAAGAACCCCCAAGTAGAGAAAGCCAACCCTGCATCTGGAGAAGCATATACTGTAGTATTCTTGAGGAAAAAATGCCTCATCTATGGGAAGAGGGACCATTTTTAGCAACCTCCTTTTTGTATCTGCACACTTTTTTCCAAACAGCTTTATTGAGACATAATTTACATACCATAAAATTCTCCAATTTAAAGTGTACAGTTTAATGCTTTTAGTATATTTACAGAATTGTGTAACAAACATCACAATCTAATTTTGGAATATTTCTCATCACCTCCAAAAGAAACTCCACACCCGTTAGGAGCCACTCCCTATCCCCACCTCCCAATCTTCAACCCCAGCCTCAGAAAGCCGCTATTTTCCTTTCGTCTCCATGGACATTTCATATAAATGGAATCACGATGCTTGATCTTCTGTGACTGGCTTTTTTCATAGCATAATGTTCGAGGTTTGTCCTGATTTTAGCATGTATAAATAGTTCATCTTTTTGTTTTGTGTATTGCCAAATACTATTCCATTGTATGGGCATACCGTCTTTTGTTTACCCATTCATCAGCTGAAGGACATTTAGGTCATTTCCACTTTTTGGCTATCATGAATAATAGCTGCTATAGATATTCATGCATGAGTCTTTGTATGGACATATGTTCTCATTTTCCTTGGGTAGTTACCTAGCAGTGAAATTTCTGAGACATATGGCATCTCTATATTTAACATTTTGAGGAACTGCCAGCATGTTTTCCAATGTGTCTGCACAATTTTACATTCCCATCAGCAAGGTGGGTTCCAATTTCTCCACCTTGTTACCGACATTTGTTATTGGCTGTCTTTTTGATTATAGCCATTCTAATGGATGTGTAGTGGTATTTATTGTGGCTTTGATTTGCGTTTCTCTCATGAGTAATGACATCGAATATCTTTTCATGTGCTTTTTCACCATTTACATATCTTCTTTGGAGAAATGTCTGTTCAAATCATTTGCCCATTTTATAAGTGGGTTATTCTTTTTATCATTATTGTGTAGTAAGGGTTCATTTTTATATACTTTGGATACAAGTCCTTTCTTGGATAGATGATTCAGAAATATTTTCTCTGTAGAGAAATACTGTAGGCTAATTTTTCAATTACTTGATGGTATTGTTTGACTCATAAAAGTTTTTAATTTTGATGAAGTTCAATTCATCAGTTTTGTCTTTTATTGCTTGCACGATTGGTGTTAGGTTTAAGCAATCATTGCCTAACCCAAAGTTCCAACAGGTCACAAAGATTTACTCCTATGTCTTCTTATTAGAATTTTATTGGTTTATTTTTTACAGTTAGGTCTATGATCCACTTTGAGTTTATTTTGTGTATGTTATGAGGTAGGTGTCCAAATTAATCCTTTCACATGTCGATAGTTGTCTTAGCACCATTTGTTCAAGAGACTGTTTTTTCCCCCCATTGGCAACTTTGTGGAAAATTAATTGACTATAAGTGTAAGGTTTTTATTTATGGACTTTCAATTCTATTTCACCGATCCATACGTCTATCTTTTTGCCAATACCACACTGTCTTGATTATCGTAGCTTTGTAATAGGTTTTGAAATTAGAAAGTGTGAGTCCTCCAGCTTTGTTCTTTTCTAGCTTTGGTTTAGCTATTCTTGGTCCTTTGCATTTCTATAAGAATTTTAGAGTTAGCCTGTCAATTCCTACAAAAAAAGTGGCCCCTTTATTGGTATGCTTTCTTGAGGGCTTTGGTATACTTCTCAGAGCCTTATGCAATTTCCCACCTCTCCTGCTAGCTCTACCCACTGCACTTATGCTGTGGGAAGCTGTCTGGTACATGGAGGGTATCAGGGTTAGAATACCGCTTGTGTAACCTTGCGAAATAATTTGACTTTTTGAGCCTCAATTGCCTCATTTATCATGTGAGGGTGATAATGCTTCCTTCATGGATGATTGTGAGAATGGAAAGTGATTCTGGAACTTCTGGCTCTGGTCTGGCCTGTGAGGAGCTTGGAAGTTGTCACTCCGTCATAGCCTTAAGTAAAAAGCTGAACAAACTGGAAAATCAATGACTCTTTAGATTTGTTAGAGAAGTGAGATCACAGGGCAAACAGGCTGCTCCCAAACTGGAGAGACAGACAAGTGAATTTGAGAATCCTGTTACTGGAGCAGAAACCCATGAACAGAAACCTACCAGTGCCAAGTAAGGTAGGGAAACCTAAACTGTGATCGAAGAGTTGCTGAAGGCTCAGAGTGGACAAGTCTGAGAGTTACAAACTCCAGAGATGGGGGCAGAGATACTGGACTAGAAGTTGCCTACACACACTGCCCTCATGGAGAGGATTGAAGGTGGTGAGTGGGCATCCACCCATGGATCTGAGTGGGGCTGCTCCCAAGCCAGCCTGGGCAGACAAGCACCACCACCCGGGGGCGTGGACAGGGCTGCACTCAAGCTGGCGCAGGCCGACAAGTGCTGCTGCCCGCTGATCTGAGTGGAGCAGCTCTCAAGCTGACTGGGGCTGGCAGTCGCTGTTGCTGACAGAACTAGGAGGGGCATTCTCTCACTCTGAAATGTGGGGACTGCCAGTGACATCCACAGGGGAATGGTGAGGCAGGAGACACAGGAGAGCAGTAGTGTTAAACATTCACAATGCATGCGGTCATCTCTGGCCTGGTCAATACTTAAAATAGGACTTAATTGTACCATCCAGGGACCTCTCCTTCTTTGCACTAAGTAGGAGAGCTCCCACCAGAGAACAGGTGCACTGCAAGTTTATTTCTCTTGAGCTGAGAGAAGAGATTTCGGATGAGAAGGAACCAGAATAAGAACTCTGGCAACATGAAAAAACAAGCTGTTTCAACTCCCCCAAAGGATCACAATAGGTCTCCAGCAATAGATCCCAACTTAAAGGAAATTGTTGAAATGTCAGAGATGGAATTCAGAATATGGATGGCAAATAAGATGAATAGGATTGAAAAGAAAGTTGAAAACCAATACAAAGAAGCCAAAAAATTGTTTGAGAACATGAATGAAAAATGAAAAACCCACTAAAAGATAGACAACATAAGAAAAGATATAACAGAACTTAAAGAAATGAAATTTCCATTTATGGAATTTAAAAATACAGCAAAAAGCTTCAACAACAGGCTAGACCAAGTGGAAGAAAGAATTTCAGAGCTTGAAGACAAGGCTTTCAAATTAACCTGGTTAGATAAAAATGTAGAATAAAGAATAAAGAAGAATGAATAATCATTTGGAAAAATATGGGACTATGTGAAGTAAACCAATATATAAATTATAGATATCCTGGAGGGAAAAGAAGAAAAAGGAAAAAGTTTGGAAAACCTATTCAAGAGAATTATTGAGGAAAACTTCCCTGATATTACCAGAGACCCAGATATCCACATACAAGATGATCATCAAACACCAGGAAGATTCATAGCAAATAGAACATCTCTAAGACACGTAGTCATCAGTTTGGCCAAAGTTAAAATGAAAGAAAAAATTCTACAAGCTGCAAGACAAAAGCAACAACTGACCTACAAAGGAAAGCTCATCAGGACAACAGTGGACTTCTCAGGGGAAACCTTACAGGCCAGAAGGGATTGGGGCTCCATTTTTAGTCTTCTTAAACAGAACAGCTGCCAGTCAAGAATTTTGTATCCTGCAAAACTAAGCTTCATAAATGATGGGGAAATAAACACTTTTCTAGAAAAGCAAGCACCAGAAATTTGTCACTGCTAGATCTGCCTTACAGGAAATATTCAGAACTGCATTGTACATGTAACAGCACAATAGATATCCACCAGTGTAAAAACACTGAAAGTCAAAGCTCACAGTTCTGATCAAACAAGAGAACAAGAGGGAAAGCAAAACAACAAGATATCATTCAGCATCATGAACAGAACAATACCCTACATATCAATAATAACACTGAATGTGAATATCTGAATGCCCCATTTAAAAGTCACAAACTGGCTGAATGGATGAAAAAGCACACCCCAAATATGTGCTGTCTCCAAGAAACACATCTATCTCACAAGGACTCACACATACTCAAGCAAGGTAAAGGGATGGAAAAAATATTCCATGCAAATGGAAACCAAAAGCAAGGAGGTATAGCCATTCTCATATCAGCTAAAACAGACTTTAAATCAACAATGGTAAAAAAAAAAGACAAAGATGACTATTTTGGACTGGTAAAGGGAGCAATTCAATAGCAAGATATAACAATCCTAAATATATACACACACACACACACACACACACACACACACACACACACACCTAACACAGGAGCTCCCAAATTCATAAAGCAAATTCTACTAGAACTAAGCAAGGAAATAAACAATAGCATCATAATTGCTGGGGACTTCAACACTTCACCAACAGAACTGGACAGATCATCGAAGCAGTAAATCAATAAACTCTGGATTTAAATGGGACTCTAAAACAAACGGACCTAATACATATTTACATTCTACCCCAAAACTATGGAATATACATTTTTCTCTTTTGCACTTGGGACATTTTCCAAGACCGTTCATATCTTAGGCCACAAAACAAGTCTCAGAAAATTCAAAAAATTGAAATTATACCATGTAGTTTCTCATACCACTGTGGAATAAAACTAGAAATCAATTCCAAAAGAAGCACTCAAATCTACGCAAAGTCATGGAAATTAAACAACCTGTGGCCAAACAATCATTGGGTCAATGACAAAATTAAAATGGAAATCAAATGATTCCTTGAACTGACTGACAAAGGAGATACAAGCTTTCAAAATCTATGGGATACCACAAAAGGAGTCCTAAGGGGAAAGTTTGTAGCCTTAAATGCCTACATCAAAAAGACAGAAAGATCACAAATTAACAGCCTAATGTCACACCTCAAGGAACTTGAAAAAGAAGAGCAAACCGAACTCAATGCCAGCAGAAAAAAAGAAATAACAAAACCCAGAGCAGAACTAAAGGAAATGGAAAAACTTTAAAAAATGCAAAGGATCAATAAAACAAAAAATTGGTTCTTTGAAAAGATAAACATTGATAGACCACTAACCAGATTAATTAGAAATAGAAGAGAAAGGACTCAAATAAACTCAATCAGAAATTAAAATGGAGAAATTACAACTGATACAACAGAAATACAAAATATCATCTGTGAATACTATTAAAATCTCTAGACACACAAAAAAGAAAATGTATCCATAAATTCCTGGAAACACACAACCTCTTGAGCTGGAATCAGGAAGAAATAGAAGTCCTGAACAGACCAATAATGAGCAGCAAGATTGAAGTAGTAATAAAAACTCTGTCCCCCCAAAACATAGCCCCAGACCAGATGGATTCACAGCAAAATTCTACCAGAACTACAAAAAAGAACTGGTCCCTATCCTACAGAAATTATTCCATCACATCAATAAGGAGGGAATCTTCCCTAATTCATTCTATGAAACTAGTATCATTTTGGTACCAAAACCAGGAAGGGACACAAAAAAAACAGAAATCTACAGACCAATATTCTTTGTGAACATAGATGCAAAAATCCTTGACAAAATACTAGCAAACTGAATTCAACAGCACATCAAAAAGATAATTTACCATGATCAAGTACATTTCATCCCATGGATTCAAGGATGGCTTCACAAATGTGAATCAATAGACATGATTCACCACATAAACAGAAGCAAAAACAAAGACCATATTATCATCTCAACAGATGCAGAAAAAGTATTGGACAAAATCCAGCACCTTTTCATGATAAAAACCTGCAACAAACTAGGCATAGAAGGAACATGCCTCAAAATTATAAAAGCCATATATGACAAACCCACAGACAACATCATACTAAATGGGGAAAAGTTGAAAGCATTCCCCCTAAGAACTGGAATAAGATAAGGGTATCAACTGGCACTACTTCTGATCAACACGAGAATATGTTGGAAGTTCTGGAAGAACTGGAAGTCCTAGCTAGAATCAGGCAAGATAAAGAAATAAAGAGCATCCAAATTTGGAAAGAAGAGGTCAGACTATGCCTGTTCACTGACAATATGATCTTGTACGTAGAAAACCCCAAAGACTCCACTAAAAAAGACTCCTAAAATAAATGCAAAGAATGAGAAGGGACCCTTATCTCACCCTTTATGTAATAATCAACTGAAAATGGATTAAAGACTTAAACATAAGACCTGAAACTGTAAAACTACTGGAACAAAGCATAGAGGAAAGTTCCATGACATTGATCTGGGTAGTGATTTCTTGGATATTATCCAAAAAGCACCACAAATGTAAGTGAAAATAGACAAATGGGATTGCATCCCACTAAACATCTGCTGCGCAGCAAAGGAAACAACAAAGTGAAGAGACAAACCATAGATTGGGAGGACATATTTGCAAATCATACATTGTAGAAGGGACTAATATCCAAATATACAAGGAACTTGAACTACCCAGTGATAAGAAAGCAAATAACCCTACAAAAAATGGGCAAAGGACCTGAATAGACATTACTCAAAAGAAGACATACAGATGGCCAACATGTATATAAAAAATGCTCAAGATCTCTAATTATTAGAGAAATTCAGATTAAAATTGCAATGAGATATATCCTCACACCTTTGGACTGGCTAGTATCAAAATAAAAAAAAGACAGCAAGTTGGCAAGGATGTGGTGAAAACGGAACTCTTGCACACTGTTGGTGGGAATCTAAATTAGTATAGTCATTTTGGAAAACACTATGGAAGTTACGCAAAAAATCAGAAATAGAACTACCATATGATCCAGCACTCCCACAACTACTGCCCATATATCCAAAGGAATTGAAATCAGTATGTCAAAGAGATGTCTGAACCCCCATGTTCCCTGAAGCATCATTAACATTAGCCAAAATATGGAGACAACTGAAGTGCCCCTCAACGGACGAAAGTATAAAGAAAATGTGGTACATGCACACAATGGAATACTATTCAGCAATAAAAAAGAACAAAACACTGGCATTTGCATCAGCATGGGTGAACCTGCAAAACATTGTGTTATGTGAAATAAGCTAGGCACAGAGAGACAAGTACCATATGATCTCACTTATATGGGGAATCTAAAAAAGTCAAACTCATAGAGATTGGCATGGTGGTTATCAGAGGCTGGGGTGGTGGTGGGGGAGATGTTGGGAAAAGAGTACAAAGTTTCAATTCAATAAGAACAAGTTCTGATGATCTGTTGCACAACATTGTGACTAGAGTTAGTAATAATGTATTGCATATTTCAAAATAGCTAAAAGAGAGAATTTTAAATGTCTCACCACAAAGAAATGATAAATATTTGAGGTCTGGCAGTTTCTTACAAAACTAAACATACTCTTAGCATATGACCCAGCAATTACCCTCCTTGGTGTTTACGCAAAGGAGTTAAAAACATATGTCTACACAAAAACCTGTACACAAATGTTGATAGCAGTTTTTTCATAATTTCCCAAACTTGGAAGCAACCAAAATGTCCTTCAGCAGGTGAATGTATGATACATCCAGACAGTGGAATATTACTCAGCATGAAAAAGAAGTGAGCAATCAAGCCATGAAAAGACACGAAGGAACTTTGCATGCATATTGCTAAGTGAAAAGAGCCAATCTGAAAAGGCTACCTATTATCTGATTCCAGCTATATGCCATTCTGGGAAAGGCAAAACTGTGGGAACAGTAAAAGGATCATTGGTTACCAGAGGTTGTAGAGGAGGATTTTATGTTATTGGAACTACACAGCATGACACTGCAATGGTGAATACATGTTAAATATTTGTCCAAACTCATAAAATCTCAAACACCAGTAGCAAACCCTGGTGTGAACCATGGATTTTGGATGGCAGTGATATGTTTATGTAGGTTCACTGATTGTAACAAATCTCTCTCTCTAGTGGGGGAATTTGACGGTAGGCAAGGCTGTGCATATGCAGGGGGAGGGGGTATGTGGGAAATCTCTGTACATTCTGCTCAATTTTGCAGTGAACCTAAAACTACTACAATAAAGTCTATTAAAAGGAATTAAACAAAAGGATGATAGTTTAAAAAAAGTGATTCCGTATGTAAAGTGCTTCGGAGTGTGGTAGCGCATGGGAGAACCCAGTAAATGCCAGCAATTATTGCTATGTCATCTCCCCTCGTGATTCTGATGAAGTTGGAAGTAGATTCCACTCCTGCTGAGAGTCCATCTCCCCCATAACCTTGGACAGAGAGAGCTCGCACAAAGAATTAAGATGAAAGGTCTGGTCTTACAGCAATAAACCTATTCATCCACTACTTCTCTTCAATGTCCTTTCTCATAATGCATCAACTTAAGACACATTTTTTTCTGTTATCTCTCCTACTTAATCAACCATTTCCCTGGATTCAGCCCACTGGAAATTATTCCTATCAGAATTAATGACAATGTATTTTAGCCATTTGAATGAACTCACATTTTTTGTGAGTTTTTTTTTCTTTTTGTCTGGGGATATTTAAACCCTTGTTAGCTATTCAATGGTGGACTGAACTATCAGAAATTAATTTGCACCAATAAGGACCCCGTGACAGAGTTTGAGTAAGGGTTGTTGACAACATTTATGTTGAATAGCAATGTAGAAATCATGATACCAATATTTATTTCTGTTCCTGTCATCATTGAACAGTGATACTATAAACACGTTGCTGAGCATTTGTAGGCTTCATGTTCTTCAATGTAAAAACCCCTAAGTAGCTAATAAGAATAGCAAAAGTGCCCACTAGCCTGGACGGCTTGCAGACCTGGGATTCTAAACTCCCTCTCTTCTGACATGGCATAGATACGGAATAGGTAAAGAGGCCAAGCTAGATAATTTTAAGGAGCATTTGGTTTACAATTAGTTGACGTGCAAAACCAGGTTAAAATACTAATAACAACAATCATGACAAGAACAATAAAGGATACTAAATTTAAAAAATTTACTACGTGGGCCAGACATTCTTTTGCCTGTGGTGTTATGTAATTCTTACAATCTTTTTTTTTCTTTTGTAAAACATGCTGACCACATTTTACTAATAAACAAATGGAAGATAAATATAGTAATAGCTTGACCAGAGTCATGCTGCTATTAAGTGAGTCAAGTTGAAGATGCAGGTCTTCCTGTGTTCACGGCTTCACTGCACTGCTGTACTGCAGATGGCCAGAGGTTCTGGCACTGTGGTCACGAGAATGCCAAATTTTCTGTGGGTTGAAATCCAGAGGATTAAGGATCACAGCCTGTAACTGAGAGAGGGAAGTCGATGGGTGACAGCCACAAAGGCAGAGTGCCGGTAGGTGCTGGCTGTGGCACCGTGCCCTCTGAGGTCCGCATCCAATCAAGTACCAACATGGCAGTACATCCAAGCAAGGACCAACATGGCAGTGCTCTGCCCAGGACCACAGACACCCTGCCAGGAGCTGCCCCTTACACGGTGATAGGCCTTGAAGGGCTGGGTGATCCATGTGTCACTCTGGTAAAACCCAAGTTATTGATTTTAAGTTAGATTGTTTTCCACAGTCTTTTTTTTTCCCCCCGCTTTTCCTTCATGTCACTGTTGGGTTTCACTACAGTCTGATATTTCAACACCTGGTATCATCATGAAGTTTACGCTCTCGTGGGGCACAAGTGGACTTATGTACACAGATGTGTAGGACACTCACAGGTACTGGCGACAGGGATGTTTAATACTCCGTATTTCCCGACAACCTCTTCGGCTCTCTCAGCAGCTGCTTCTGTGTTTGGAGTAAGCCTGGCCAAAGAGCTCCTGTCTTTTCTGGAGAATTTCCCCAGTGTCATATGGGCTACAACTTCCTTTGTCCACACCACCCTTTTGTGTTGTTAGTTTTGTGGCAAAATTTTTTTGCGTAGGTTTGATGCAGCCTCCAGGAAGTTCATCAGAATTTCTGGCTC
This sequence comes from Indri indri, assembly GCA_004363605.1. NCBI lineage: Eukaryota > Metazoa > Chordata > Mammalia > Primates > Indriidae > Indri > Indri indri. The sequence continues at coordinate 12,786 of RJWJ010023111.1, forward strand.
AGCGGAGACACCTTCTGTCCTCCGTCTTGTTATGAAGTTGACGGGAGACCGCGTGAGAGGGACGAAAATATGTGCGCTCGCTCTGCTGTTTTGACCCAGAAGGGCACATCCATCTTTGCATCCTTATTCGTTTCTCCCCCTTAGGATCAATTACTAAAAATGGGATTGCTGGGCCAAAGGGATGGGCTTTCTAAAGAGGTTTGATTCATATTGCTAAAATGCTCTCCATAAAGGTTACATCAATTTATTTTCTTCCAGTGTGTGAGGTATGATTTTTCACACCTTCCCAGCAACAGTGCCTGTCCTCTCAAAAAGTGTTTTTGCCAAGCCATTACACCAATAGTATCTTATTATTATATGTATTTATTTCTTTATTCATGAAACTGATCTCATTTTAAACATTTTAAATCATTTATCAGTTCGCTTTTCGTACGCCGTGCCCGTTCAAAAATGATGGCATGACTGGACTAAAATAAACTTTTAATCCTTACTAAATGTTTTTCTGAGTTTGATGTTTTTCTGAGTTTGAAACTCATGTTTTAATTTCTTTTGATGGATTATCTTTCCATCCATCTGTTTAGAAGTCCTCATTGATGTCCTTCCGGCTGGTAGGCGGAATGCTGAGATGCCCCCAGCGTCTCCTCCTGGGGTGCACACATCCGTATGATCCTCTCCCCGAGTGGGGGTGGAACTCGTGACTGTCATGGCATTTCACTCCCATCAATAGTTTATGCTTTGTGGCAAAGCGAAGGGCTTTTGCAGATGTATTTGAGGTTCCTAATCAGTTGACTCATTTCTGGATTGGCTTGATATAATCAGGCAAATCCTCTGAAGGAGGGTTTGGACCTTCCCTGAAGAGAGAGATTCTCAGTGATGGGGTTTCTCCTGCCAGCCTTGAAGAAGCAAATAGCCATTTCAGAGTTTCCTACAGAGAGAGCCATGTGGTAAGGACCAGAGAGAGCCTCCTAGGAAGTGAGAGGTTCCAGGATGACAGTGGGTAAGACCATGGGGACCCAAGTCACACAATGCAGGGAAACAAGTTCAGCCAATCGTTGGAGGGAACGTAGAGGGGGATCTTTCCCTAGTGCAGCTTTGAGATGAGCACACGGCCATCAACACCTGCATTTCCGTCCGTGGAGATTCTGGGCAGAGGACCCAAATGCAATGTGTTGTATTTATGATCCATGAAAACTGTGAGGTAATAAGTTTGCATTGTTTTAAGGCATTCAATTTGCGGTAATTTGTTAGTTAGTGGTAGAAAACTTTCACTTCCTCTGTGAGAAGTCTTGTGCCAATAGTATTCCATGCCTTGAGAGGGGATGTGTCTAGTCTACCAATCTCTGCCTTTACAGCTTCTGGCTTTGAAGTCATGTTTAAAGAAGCTTTGTCCTCACCCCAAACTTGCACAATTATTTACCCCATAATCTCTTATTATTTCTATGTTTTCATTTTTGCATGAATATTTTAAAATCCAGCTGGAACTTATTTTCCTTGAAGGTGCAAGACATCTAACTTTTCTCCTTTATGATTAGCCTGTTGTCTGAAGAAAAACTTTTTAATAAAATCACCCATTTCCTATTGATTTGGAAAATACCTGGGTTTGGAAATGCAGTCATTTCTTTCTAGTAACATTATTTATGAAATCCCAACTTGGGCTATGAGTAAAGAATGTTTTAATTGCTGGTGACTTCGTCATTGTGATACTGACCCAGGAGACAACTCAAAGAGCATAAGAATATAGCAATGTAGCTCTTTTCATTTGACATCTTGTTTTCTTGGTCCATTTGAAATGGTTTTGCATAAACCAATTGATTAAAACAAAACATTTGAACAATTGGTTAAAATAATTTCAGTAGTATATGTTGCTTAAATTTTTTAAGGAAGAAATTTTCTTTCAAATCAACATCAAATGTGAGGTACTTAAAACCCAATGGATCTTTCTTTTATGAATAGACTATAAATTCTCTGAGGACAAGGACCTCGTCTTAATTGTGCATTTGTCCCCAGTATCTACTACAATGCATGTTTAATAATATTTGCTTGATAATTTCTGAATGAATTATGTTTGCCATAATAACACTGCTATAAATTGTGTAGTGCTGGTGTAGACATTATTTTCCCTGCTAATCAGTGGTAGTAAGGATACAAACAGGTGAAGCAGTCAATTTGGAATTTAACCATTAAAAAGATGCACAAGTTCACCTAAAAGTAAACGTAAGCATTCTTGTATAACGTGATCCTTAGATCTCTTTAAAATAAATGATATTTGACAGTCTTTGTCTTGACAATTAGTGGGTCTCATTGTGGTCTAGCACATCAAACTTACCTTCCGCACCTTGAGTAGCTATAATTTGTTGTTACATTGTTTGTCATTATCGACATGCTCTCTCTCTCTCTCTAATCAATCTATGACTTCAATATTATTTTAGTGGGGAAATGCTCCAGAATATTATCCTGGAAACCTTTATAATCATGAACATGTAAAATGTGCATTCTGTATACATAAGCAATATGATGATTCATGTATTCTGAATAATAATAGACTGATATTTCCAAATCAAACATTAAAATATTAATTAGCATGTGTTTTGTGTCTGCCTCTATATGAAATGCAATTGTGCTTTCATTAGACACTACTATTTAAGTTCCTGCTCAGTTTTTTTAATTTTTTTTTTATTTTTCAGAGCTGAGCATGAGTCTCAAGGTGCTCACATGGGTATTAATGGGAAAAATATGCTGAGCGAGGAAGAGGAGTTCATTATTTCTGGAACGTCCTGTAGTTAATGGTGGGGTGCAGCAGCAGACGGGATGGACAATAATTTGTTCAAGTCACATTCAGATGGTTTCTTTTTCACTCTGTTTTTTTTGCTTTACCATTTTTTCTTTATTTACCAAATAAATAAATATATTATTTATGGGGGAAATTGGGAAACAGGGACAGAATCAAGAATATGTTGATTACTTATTTTTCTAAGCACAATGGTCATTCTATGGACTGGCATTTGTTGTTCTGGAATATTAGTCGTACAAATAAATCTGATGGTTAGAGACCATATTTTTTTCAACACATCTGTTAGTAACTTGTGGATCTAGTGCTGCAGGGAACAACTTTGTGGGGTGCAGGCACACAGTAGACACATGCCAGGCTCAGAGTCTATTCCCTGATAGGGTTTCCCTTGTGTGTGGAGGACACATACTAACATGCACACCTCACAAAAGGACAGATTTGACTCATTTTAAATACTCCCTAGTAAATATTTTTCTCTAGCTCTTATTTCTGAAACCGTTCTACAAATGCCCTCAAATTTGCAAAATTGTCCTCTACGGACACCCCCGCCTTGTTTGATTGCCTCTTACCCCACTGGGGAGGAAAGCGTCTCCCAACCTAAACAGTACGGGATGGCTGAATATAAGACACCCAAGACCTGATGGATGGAGAAATCAAGCAGAAGTTTATTCATTAAACATCCTCGCAGCCCCACAAGAGGACACTGCGCCCCCTGCAGGGCCACATGGGGACTGCAATCACAGCAGAGACTCCCACAGAGCCAGCAGGGGCCGTGGGAGGCAGGCTCTGGAGTAACAAGGGGTGAGGCGGCTCCGTGGGAAGATGCGCCTGGCTCTGTGAGTCATTCTGCGCACTGGCAGGAAGTGGCGCGTGTTGGTTGAGGACTGGATGGGGTGGGGCTGGCCGGCTGGCTGCCTGGGAGCCTTTCCCACTGCGTGGGGGGCTATCTGGCCAGAGCAGCAGAGCTCAGGGTTAAGCTCCTGGGGCCCCGTGAGGCTCAGATGTCAAGGCAGCGCACGGAATTTCAGGCCTTCCAATACCAGCTCTCCCAGCTGTCTCCAGATCTGGATTCACTGCGCCCGGATGTGGCAGGGACAACTCACCTCTCCTCCCACCTCCGTGGCACAGCGTCTCTCACACACTGTGTCAGCCCTTCCTGGTACCAGATCACAGCGTCCACTCGCTTGGCATTCAAAGCCAGCCCGATTTTGATCCAGAGCGGCGTCCTGGCGCTCCCCTGGCGCGGCTCCTCGCTATCCCAGCTGATGGTGGCTATTATGCTTGATTCATTACGTGCCATTGATCTTCGAAATTTTGATTAATGACAGGGAAACCTGAAAAGTTCAGAGTTTGGCTTCGGTTCAAATGAGCACCCGGAAGTTCAAATGCTTAATTCAAACTGTCTAAGTCTCTTGGATAAGCAAATGTGGTTATGCAAAATTAGTCTGAAAAATCTCCTGGAAACAGCCCCTCTCTTGGACATTTCTGGTATTTCCTGCTTCTGCTTAGATCATGGACCATAAATACTGCGAAGACATTCTTTCTTTCTTTCATTTGTTCTGCTCGTTTACTTTTGGCCAGAGCCCAGGTTTCTAGGATTTTGGGGACAGGTAGCAAATCATGGTGGGAAAGTCCAGGGTGGCATTGTCTGACTGTCACACTTCCACCAGATGTACATGCGTTTTCCCCGCACCTGAGCACACGGAGATGCAAGCACACAGGCTCCCCGCGTTCAGAGTAAAGAGTTATCTATTTATCCCTGGCAAACTGACTTCTTTTTCAGATCCACGAGAATGTGCTGATACCGTGTGAATGCTCAGGCGTCACCTAGACAAAGCAAGGAGTTGATAGATGACAGTGGGAGAAATTCCCTCCAAAATGAACCGTTAACTCTTCTGAGCTCTCCTGTGCTTAATTCAGCCAGGCAGGCCTGAGTAACAGAGTCAGAGGGCTGTGTTCCAAAGGTCAAAAAAGATGCTTGCTCTCAGGTCCCTAGGGAAAGACATTCCAGAAAAAGGGCTCTTGAATGAGAACATTCCAGAACCTTTTCTATTCACATCTTACCTCCCAATACACCTCTTCTAAACTCAAACCAAGGCTTTAGCAGCCAGGGTGCCCTACTTCATCTGGGATGTCAAGTTCGGCATGCTGAAAGTTGTGGAAGGTACCAGAAGATGCAGCAAAAAATAATTCCACAGGGCTCATCTGGCGCTTGATGCCAATCTACACTTTGTTTGCAGCAAGTGACCTATTTCAATTCCTCTGAGACTAAACTATAATAAACAATGTGTCCATTATAATGAAAAATTCTATTAGGATTTGGACTATCTTGAAAATATTTAGAAAATAAAATTTCTGACCTTGGATATGTGCATGTATTTCATGTATGTTGCAAATCCCAGGAAGCACTAAAACAAACATAGAGCATAAACCCTGCAACTCAGCCTTCCGGTGGAGGCTTCACCCGCTCTTCACTCTCTGCTTGGATGTAAATGATGGCTCAGTCACACCTGGAGCTAGCATGGAAGAACTGCTAAGGATTCATGCTTTCCTAAGTTACAAGACTGTCAACTTTTGAGTAAAACAAAACCCAAAGTCTCCAGCTTCTGTTGAGAGAGAAAGGAGATACCATTTGAGCAGCAGACATTGTCATGGTGTTTATAATATTGTTATGTTGTATTTTTAACACTGTAACTTTGCATATATAATACTGTTATGTTGTGTTTATAATATTGTTACATTGTACTCATGTCATAGTTCAAATTTTTTTGTTCGTTTGTTTGTTTGTTTGTTTGAGACAGAGTCTCACTCTGTTGCCTTGGCTAGAGTGCCGTGGCATCAGCCTAGCTCACAGCAACCTCAAACTCCTGGGCTCAAGCGATCCTACTGCCTCAGCCTCCCGAGTATGTGGGACTACAGGCATGCACCACCATGCCCGGCTAATTTTTTCTATATATTTTTAGTTGTCCGATTAATTTCTTTCTATTTTTAGTAGAGACGGGGTCTCGCTCTTGCTCAGGCTGGTCTCGAACTCCTGAGCTCAAACAATCCGCCCGCCTTGGCCTCCCAGAGTGCTAGGATTACAGGCGTGAGCCACAGCGCCCGGCCAGATAGTTCAAATTTTAAATTGAACAGCTTCTAAGAGAACAGTATTCTCTTAGAAGAAAATACACAAATTTATTGCTCCACAACTAATTAGTAAATTCTGCATGATTCTGGAGAGTTATGGAATATCAGTAGAAAATTTTAGTACGTTGATTTTTAAAAACAATTTAGTCTTAATTATTTTGAAATCGAAAGTTAATGTTTAAGGGCCATATATTTCTAGCTTATTATTTTTATAAACATAATATTTGGAGTTTTTTTCAATATATTTTATTATTTTGCATTAAAGTGTAATAATGATTTTTAAAATATAAATGCTTAGCTAATGGGCTGGCAAGCAAGTAAATAGGTATTTCTGTGCTATACATTCACGGTGTTCTGTTCTATTATATCAATATTATATTCGATTAATTTATTAGACTTGCAGTTTTTTTCCCCCTCTGGTCTTTCTATGGTGGAATTTATTTGAATAAGTGGATTCTTATTTGATTAACATTTAGTCATTTTTTTATACAAAATTCTACCAAGGGTGTGAATATGGAATATGAATGGTAAATATTAATGTTTGTAAAATCTCTCATCTCTTTCTCTCTCTCTAGATCTGAACCCTTAAGATCGATCAGTGGCAGTGGGGGAATTGTGACCTTATTCTTTCTTCTAGAACCATTTTCTCCTTACATAACATGACCTTAAGGTGACCTCCTGACCAGCCCTTGTAGGTCTATCCACATTCAGTTGGAGCAGGTCCCTGGTGGGCAGGGAGGGCTGTTTTGTCTTGCACAAATGCAGGGCTTTGTTTTCAGCCAATTGCCCTGTGGCATTGCCTTTCTCGCTGACTTTTCCAGGTATTGACCTGGCAGGCATCAGATCCGGAGGCAGGGAAAGAAGGTGCTGGAAAAACACACAGAAAAATTACCCTCTGGCTGGAGGAAATGTTACCAAATGCCAGCAACTCTTTAAAAATGGAAAATGTGGTTTCTCCAATATATTTTTCAGAGTAAAATTAAGAAGTCGGAAATAGATGTCTCAGATATCAATGACATCCCTGTTTGCAAGCTGTTTCCTGGAAACACCAAGGACTTAAAAAAGATTTTTTTTTATTTTTGCTTATTAAAAGCCACTTCTTATTCTGGCAATGCATAAAAGTCACAGATTATGTTTGGAAAAAAATGGAATTAAAAAAAGGCATTTTTTCAGCTGTTGCAGCCAAATAAAGAGAGGCCATGTGAACTTTCACAAGAGAGTGAATCATTTTATTTTCATAAACATAATTACTGTTTTTTAAAACAGCATCACCCACACCACCGTTGCACTAAATCATATGACACTCCTCAAGTGCCTAATGGCTGAGTTTATAGCAGCTTCATTTGTGCAACGACACTCTGAAAGGTCTGTGGTCACACAAGTGAGCCCTTTATATTCTCCTGGAGGGTCTCTGAAGAGAAGAAAAACAGAACTGATCACAGTTTGGTCTCCAAATATTTTCAGTCATTGGAGAAGCCCAGGTAGTGTCAATATTCTTAACTTTGGTGATGCAGTAAAAATTTCTGGTGAATAGTTTCTTGGAAACTTAAAGCGTTTTAAGAAAATGTTGATGCCATTAATAGTGCATTTTTTTTTTATTTCAGCATATCACAGCGGAACAAATGTTTAGGTTACATGTGTTGTCTTTGCCCCACCCAACTCAGAACTTCTAGCATGTCCATCCCCCAGACAGTGTGCAGCACACCCATTGGGTGTGAATAGACCCATCCCCTCCTCCCCCCGGCCCCTGCACCTGCCCGACACCCAATGAATGTTACTATTACATGTGCACGTAAGTGTTGGTCAGTTAAGTCAGTTAATACCAATTTGATGGTGAGTACATATGGAACAAGCACTAATGATGAATTAATTGATTAGATAGCTGAGGAGTCATGTTCAAGAAGTGGTGCTGAACACCAGGAAAGCCATAATTTTCCGGATGATTTACAGTCTGAGACACAGGATGGTGGTCTACCAGATGACCGCAGTTCCTTTGACCATAGCTGCAAGAAGGAATTTGGAGAAAGGGTTTCCAGGAGCAGAAGGCTGGTGTGGAAGGGCTGAGCTGCCGCCTCCTCCTCCTCCTCCTGCTCTTCCTTCCTCCCCACACCTTCAACCTTCCACCTCCCACCTGATGTACCATTTCAATTGGTGTCTGTTTTGACACTTCTAAAGTCTTTGCTGAAACTTTAACCCTGGCTGGAATTCCAAGGCTCAATAATTTGATTCATCATGGATTCTGGACTGAGTCCCTGAGTTTGGGTTCAGATCAGTAGGAGATGAACAAACAACATCTCTAAACCTCAGGGCACCCTCAGGCCCTTGATGCACCATAGCTCTGATTGTGTGTGGATATATGGTTTTTCCTACTATAATACTTACCTATGTCTATACATAAATGTATGTGTTTTGCTTCCCCAAAAATATGGTGGAAATAAAAACAATCCAACTCTGCTTGATGGGGTGACCTGCCGGTGAGAAGTAGTCCCTGGGTGGCTTAGTCTCTGAGCGAGATGGGTCCCCATCAGCCATCTTCCAGGAGTCTAAGAATCCAGCCCATGCTGTGACTTTCTTATCTGACATTAGTCATAGCCTCCTACACACAGTAAGTCCGTCTCACACAAGTCAGTGTTCACAGCTTCGAGGTGCTGGAAGGACTTGTCTTGGTTTGGTCCCTTGATCCTCATACAGTCTCTCAGAATTTCTCCTCTCTTTTGACTCATACATGGAAGCTTCTTTTTCCAGCATCAGTGTGACAGTGAACCCTGCCACAGGATGATTTGCATAGGAATTAGTGCACTCAAACCTTGAAACAAAGCTGAGGGAGCTTAAAATATCACTTCGTGTACCTGCTGAATATCACATGTATATAATTAAAACCAAACATTTCTTTTTTCCATATCACCGATAGAACAAAAACAGCACAGTGTAGATTCAATTGGTTAGAAACCCTAGAAAATGGTCACACAAATCACATGAAGCCTTTGTTCTATTCTGCTAAGAACGTTTTATATATAGTAAATACCAAATAACAAATACAACCAGGGTTAAAGAAATAGATTTAGAAGCTATTTCCAAACAGCATCTGGGCCATATTCTTGCATCCTGAGCTGTTGTTCCTCCATCTCCACGGAGGAAATAGCCCATAGCTGATTTGGGTGTGCATTTCAGTGCCAGCAGCCTTGACTACACAGCCCTTGGGCCAAGGATAATGAGACTGTTTTTGAGAATCAAAACCTAGAAAAATGAACACATGCCTAATTTTTAATAAGAAGTAAAGTGTCTATAGGTTTAGTTTTGTGATATGACTTTAATAAAGAAGATTAAAAAGTCCTGTAATTTTCTGGTTTCTCCAAGTATGAAGTGCTCCCTGGGAGTGAGCGCCATTTTGGACATTGCATTTGACTCATTCAGGCTGTTAGTGGGCCCTTTGGTACCCACTCAAAGCATCTTTCTAATCAAACCAGAGCGTCTTGGGGTTAAAGGAACTGTAAAAGCCATCAGTCCGCCCAACTCAGTGTCTGAATGTACTAAGCAATTTGCCAAATTTAGATAATGCAGCTAGGATTGTTTATGTTACAAGTTGTCTCAATTAATAGGTTATAAAAAGAATTAATAATCCATAAATACTTCACTCAGGTCTCCCTCCCCCACCTAATCCATACTGAAGCTTGAATAGTTGTAAATTCTCTCAGAAAATGAAAACCATTGCAAATGTGAGCTTGAGTGGCGTGACTGATTTATGGCGGTGCCGCTGATTTAGAGCTCGCCCGCCTTGCCCTGGTGGTCCGTCCAGCTACGCTCCAGATTCAAAGTTTTATCTTTACTTTGGTTAGTGTAAGCTACTTTATTCCTGGAAAATCAAATCTAACATTTTAATCAAAAAGAAAAGAAAACAATATCGTGATTTCTATACAAATAAAGGAAAAAAGGAAGAAAAGCACATTCATCAACATAAAAGTCAATACTGAGATAAAATTGGAACTTCCTGGCACTCATGCATTTTAAGATGAAAACAGAAGACTTCTAGAAATAAAAGCTTTATGAAATAAATATACTTGAGAATATTAAAGAAATGAAGCTTTACCCATGAGCTGGGAAAAATTTAGGATTGTAAATAAATGTTGTTAAACTCAGATTAAAAAAATACAATGTGATCTTATTTACTTTTCCAGGTCTTTCAAACACTAACCACATTTTACATCAATATTCATTCACATAAGTTCAATATTAAATAATATTTTATTTAAAATTCATTTGTGAGTGTGTGTTTTGTGGGTAAAATATGGTATTGCCAAAGTTGAACTAATGTGATTTGGAAGTTTAAGATTTATGGATTTGTTATTACTTTAAAATCAAATATATAAATCTGCCATTTTGGGGGGTAGACTCTTCCTTTGGAAATGTCTTTCCAAGTAGGGTTGTAGTCATTCAGAAGGAAAGGTGTACAATGTCACATTTGAGTGTTTGCTGCGGCAGAATTTCGTAAAATATTTGTCTAAAAGTTTGAATTAATAAGACCAGTGAACTTATTTTTAACCAAATTATTTGCATGCCTCTGGGTAACTGATTCCTAAAAATTTAGCCTTAATATTAAGTTGCTTTCTAGTCAAGGAAAAAATGCCAACATTTACATTTCTTTATGAAAAATTCAATACATTTTGAAACAAAGTGGAATAAAGAGCTAAAATTAAATGAGAAGATGCTTGTGTAACATTTCATAAATGTCACACGTCTTTATTCTCACACGTGACTTCTAATGAATGATTACCGGCCAGTTTGTAGGTTTCAGATGTGTCTGTGGGGAGCTGCGTGAATTGATGATGTTTCTGGCTATTTTCACAGGAAGGTCCAGGGCTCAAGTGAGGCTGCCCTTGCACTCAACGTCCTGGGCTGGGAGCTGCAGGGCTGTTCAAGTGCTCAAAGCAGCATGGCCATCTGCCAATCATAGCTGGTCATTCGCACATGGTGACTCTAAAGAGGTTACTGTCAGGAGCTTTTAAATCCAAAATCCTTCCTTCCAGAAGAGGAGGGGAAGGAGGAGATGGAGGAGGAGGAGAAGAGGAGAAGAAGACGGAGGAGGAAGAGGGACGAAAACCTTTCTGAATGACACGTAAAAGATTCTCCTTGGTTTTTATTGACATACATTGTACGTCAGTTTTGCTAGGTGAGTAAAATGGCTTTGCTCACAAGCTTCTTTTCTTCTAGATATAGTTTCAATTCTTGGGGAGGAGAAGGGATGAATAAGAAACGTCACACAATGGAAGTCCCAGAATTAAACAAACATCACCAAACCGTGCAATTGCAAAAGTTATGTATACTGCTTTATCTAAGCCATGCTTTTTAAAAAAAAAAAAAAAATTATTAGATTATTAAGTATGAAATGTCCAATTTCCTTAAATACTAACTTTGGGGGTTGATATCTCTGACATTTCACTTTGACGTTTCATGTTTTATGTTTCTTGTGAAGGTACATCCTCAGTCTTTCAAAAGCATGGTTTGACTTGTGATTATCTTTCAAATTTGTTTTTAGAGCAATTTTTGTCAAATCATGGATAAGTCAAAATTGCGTGTTATTTTTGACTATGGGTTTCATTGCGGAACCAATGCAGTGCAGACAGCTTGAGATATCAGTAAAGTGTTTGGGAAGGATGTGGCTGATGAATGCATGGTATGTCAATGGTGTGAGAAGTTCCGTTCTGGTGATTTTCATACTGAAAATGAACAACGTGGGTGACTTGAGACCAAGGTGGATAATGATGAGCTGAAAGTTGTAGTGGAAGTGAATCCATCTCAACCTACCCAGGAATTAGCTGCAAGGTTTGATGTTACTATTCCAACAATATTGGACCATTTGAAACAAATGGGCAAGGTAAAGAAGTCAGACAGATGGTTCCACATGAATTAAACGAGGTCAGAAGAGAAATCATTTTGAAGTTTGCTTTTCTTTGCTGTCACGACATAAAGGTGAACAATTTCTACACCATATTGTTACATGTGATGAAAAATGGATTCTTTTTGACAATTACAAGCATTTGGCACAATGGTTGGATAAAGATGAAGTGCAAAAACACAGTCCAAAACCATAAAAAAAAAAAGCTAATGGTGTCTGTTTGGTGGTCCAGAGCTGGTATTATCCACTACAGCTTCGTGAAACCTGGTCTGTAGATAACAGCAGATACCTACTGCAACCAGTTGGATGAAATTATGAGGACGTTTGTCATTAAGCGGGCAAGATTGGTCAATAGAGACAGGCCAGTCCTCTTGCAGGACAATGGTTGACCACATGCTGCACAAACCATGCTGCTCAAACTATAGAAGCTGGACTTGGGAACTCTCTGTTATCCACTGTATTCACCAGACCTTGCACCAACTGACTACCACTTCTTCCAGGCTTTGGACCACTTCTTGCAAGGAAAAATATTCAATGCTCAACAAGCTGTGGAAAACATCTTTCGCGATTTCATTGCCACTCACTCTGCAGCAGCATTTCTTTGCCGCTGGCATGAACAAGCAACTGTTAAGATGGCAAAAATGTGTCAATCATTTAGGTGCATACTTTGATTAATTGTGCTGCTTCTTGTTTCAAATATAATAAATTACACTTTTGATGCAAAATCGGACATCAGACATTTCATATTTAATAAATACATTCTGCCGCTGTCTCTGGATATTATAGTCTTTCAGTAGCTATAGTAACTCTTTTCTTCTGAATCATTACATCAGGACTTAGTTATAGATGAGACCTTTGGGAGCACTGAGAAGTCCACAGCTTTGCTACTCAAAGTGTGGTCCTTGAACCAGCAGCATCCACGTCACCCAGGAGCTTGTTAAAAGCAGAGACTGTCAGACCCGTCCCCACTCTAAAGAATCAGAACATGCCTTTTAACAGGATTCCTGGGCGATTCATGAGCACGTCACTGTGTGAGGAGCATGTTTCCACTTCCTTCTGTGTCTCCCAAGCGGGATATGAATGTCCACAGAGATGGACATTCATTCATGGGGAGAGTTTAGTGGAGAAACCAAGCTGTCTTATTGGAGTATTTAAGATGCACATGCTCTATTTCCAAGTCATGAGGTGGTTTTGTTATTTATGTGAAGCCATAAAACACAATAAGATTTTTAAAGTCTATTTATATGCATAAAGCTGGCATACATAGTCTCAAATCAATGCATTTATTTTCATTATCCTTGCATAATAGCCAATAACCCATACATTATCAATCCTGTCATCACGACTTTTGCAAATCCTAAAATGGACACAATGAACTTTTTGGATGATTAAAATAATTACCCTAATCATCTATAACAATTAATTTTATCTCTCACCCTTGGATTATAATTGATCTGCTTTTACCCATAATTGGTAAGAAAATCATGCCTGTATGTCTGCACGCCAACTTCAAGTCAGAACCTGTCCCATCCACTGGATTATT
>RJWJ010023112.1:0-26239 GCA_004363605.1 Indri indri
GAGATTGGGGTGATGCAGCCACAAGCCAGGGAACACCCGGAGTCTCCAGAAGCTGAAGAGGCAAGGAAGGATTCTCCCCCGGAGCCTCTGGAGTGAGCGTGACTCCAGCTTTTGGACTCCAGAACTGTGAGACAATAAATATCTGTCATTTTAAGCCACCCCACTTGTGGCATAGGTGATTTGTTACAGCAGCCCTGGGAGATTAAACAGGTTTAGATCACGGCGTCAGTCAGGGTTGAGATTTACAGTGTTCGAGGATTTGTGAGGCTGTCCTGTGAGAGAAGAGTCTGGAAGCCCCAGCCCGGTGCTAGTGGTGAAGGCCTGGGGTCCCAGAGAGGGAAGGGCCGTGGTGGCCGAGGCTGCAAGGAGGTGTACTGGGCAAGGGAAGGGGCTCAAGGCACGGGCTCTTTATCAGTACTCTAAAAACTGGACCAGCCATCCCGGTGTACCCCCTGGGTGTCATCTCTGGCCACGACCAGCACCCACACACACAAAGATCTCCCAGACCCCAGGCTCTCAACCTGACCACTCTCTCCCCTGCACTACAATGGGTGTTGGACACCAGTCCCCACTGACATCTCAAATTAAAGCTGCCCCACAGTGAGACCTGCTCCCCACCCTGGTCCCACTTATCCTCCCGAGTCTCCTGATTTGACAGCACTAAAGTCCACCCGCTCCCCACACCAGAACAGACCGGAACCCTCTCTAACCTGAGTGTCTCCCACTGGTCTTCTAAAGGTGCCAGGATCCTGTGCCCTCCACTCATCACTGTGCACTCCCTGTATCTGCACAGTCACAAGGGCCCCTACAGGGTGTCCCTGCCTCCAGCCTCCACGTGACCGCCATACGACCAATCTATGATACAAATCTGACCCCCTACACCCCGGTAGCCCCTAGGGCCCTCTGAGGCACCCAAGGCCTCCCTAGCCTAGTCTCCCACATCCAGAAGGTCTGGGCCGCTTACAGCATCCCTGCAATCGGGCTGTTCCAAGGGACAGCTCTGTGCCTCTGACAAAAGGCCCTTCCCCTCCTCACCGGGCCAACCTTTAACCCTCCATCCTTTAACCCTCACCATGTAGAAACCTTCTCTGGCATCCAGGCTGGACAGGATGGGGGTCCCCTTCTGGGCTCCTAGGGCCCTCTGCAAGTATCTTTACCACCTCGTCACCCCAATACATGGATATTATCTATTTAGAATCACTCCTATTCCTTTAGAGAGAGGGATGTGTCTCAACCATCCTTGTTTCTCCAACTCTACACAAACACTTGCCCTGTAACAGGTACTCGCTCAGCAAAGATTTGGACTAAAGTACTGTCTCCTCTTTCTTACAAAAAAGCAAACTGAGAATTGCCCCTGGATGAATGCAAAGTCAGGCATGTCTCCCTCAAAGGTAAGGGCCTGTCTGCACCTCCCCATTCTAGCACTGGCCCCAGTCTGCGACAGGATGTATTTGGGGTGATCTGATCAACCTCTGCTCCCTCAGAGGTCTGTATGCTCCATCTGGACAGAGACTGTGTTTTGTTCGCCATTGTATTTCACTGTGCCAGGCAAGGCATGGCATACAGCAGGAGCTCACTAAATGCTTCTTGAATGAAGGAATAAAGCTACACTTGAGATTGTAAATATGAATACATTTCAGATTATAAATATGCTGCCACCACAAGGAAACTTTTAAATACAGGCTACTGAGTAGAAAATGTGATTGGGTCTTAATGACACTCGATGACATTTGTTGTCTTTTTTTGTGGAAGATCAACTATGAGTGATTTGGCTCAAGGGCTGGGTTTGCCAAGTGTCACTTTTAGCCCAAACACGAATTGTATCTCTTTGCAAACCTGTCTAAAGTGTCTTGATTTCTTTAAAGTCATATTTTGAAGGTGGAACTTCACTCTGACCTTTTCCTTTCATCTATTTTCCAGATGTTGTAGGTTTCCTGCTAAACATGCAGCATACTTGTAGATAAGTTATTTGCTCTGGGGAAGAGAATTCTAATCTCCAAGAAGGCTTCATAATCTTCTCAAGATTACGTTCGTAGCCAACACTTTCTTCTGTAGCATGTGCCCCCTCCAGCTTTCTTCTTGAGCGGTCAAATTAAAATTAGGCATCTGTTGAATGTCCTTCTGCTGATAAGATAAGGTAGAATTTAAAGATGCTCATAAAAACATAACATAAACCAGCAGACACCCAGGAGGTGCCTTGCCACGGTCCCAGTAAATGGTTGGAGATGTCACGGGTTATCAATGCTACCGAGTTGTAATAATTGTCCAAGCAACCTTCCGGCAGGCAGCTGCAGGCAGCCTTGGCCACGTCCTCTTCCCTGTGGGCCACAGGTGGGCCAGAAGCCCGCCTCACACAGGGCCTAGGGCTCCAAAGTCTTTCCTCTGGGATGGCACTAAGGCGACAAAGGGCATTCACAGAGGCCCCTCCCCAGGGGTCCCACAGGGCATCAAGCGGAAGAGCCTACATTTGAACAAGCTGCTAAACTTCCTTAAAGTAGCCACCGGCAGGGCTGCGACAGTTGGGTTTGTGTAGGTTCTGCACTGTTCTATCAGAGCAAGGGAGACAGCTCCGCCAGTTCCCTTGGTTCTCTTTCCCTTTGTTTCATCAGAGTGAAAGCAAAGGGCACTTTATTCTGTAACTGCGAAGGGACAAGGGGGAGTCCCTGTACTGTAAGCCAACCCCAACTGCACACCAGGGCACATTTGGGGAGGTCAGAGGCCAGACCCCCAGCGTCCAGGAGCCACCAAACCCTACAGCCCCCTTCAGGAGAGAACAATTGCGCTGGAAGTCCCGTAGAAAATAAAGCTCTTGCTCTCTCTGTGAGGGAGGTGGGCACACTGCCTGGGCCTCCACCTCAAAAATGTAAAGCCAGGGGTGAGATCAGCCCACCTCTGAGCACCTTTGCACCCATCTGTCAGTGAGGCTTAGATCGCAATTCCCATCGGCACTGACTGCTCCGAGCACCTTGCTGGGCCAACACCCAGCCCACTCAAGAGCTAAGTGAGAAAGCTGAGTGGTGAATTTAAAGCAAGAAAAATACTGCTCCCTGGCAAGTGTGTGTCACCTTTCAGTGTGCAAGGTGGCCCTTCTCTCACTGGCAGGCGATGGTTAATGCACATGTGAATTAAGTGGGGGACAGCTGAGGACCTCTTGCCCAGGGGACCAACAGTCCCTCAAGGAATGTTAGGACAGGCTCAAGTCCCGGGAAACCCCAGAACTGTATGCAAAATGGTGTGGGCATGAGCATATGATTTCCTTTTTCCTCTGGGGAGAGAGAGCCCACAACTTTTATCTGCTTTTCAAAGGGGCCTGTGATGCCAAAATGGTTAAGAGCCATTAACTAAGCTGGACTCACAGAGGCAGAAAGTGGATCAGCGTTCTCCACATGTGAGGGTTGATACAACGGCTGTTATCTTCCTGGAGGGCAGAGGGGACCGTCACCATAAGCAAGCTTCATTAAAGCCTGTTTCAGTGAGACGCCCGAGCCGACCTGTGGTCACCTTGGGGTGGGGGTGGGGGGTGCCAGGCTGCTATGGCAACTGTGCAGCTGGAACCCGGTGACTGAGCCCAGGCAATAGAAGTTGGAGGAACCAAAAAAATAAAAGATATTCTAACTCCTCCTAGAAACCCCTCATCCCCCATGTCACCCAGGCAACTGGGAGCCCGGCTCCTTCTCCGCTTCCTTACTACAGCAGAGTATCGACCAAATCTTGAATTCTTTCTGCAAAAGCCAAACTGCATTTGCCAGAAGACCCCAGCTTAACAGTCATTAGAGAGGACGGTTCTCATTCTGCCAGTTCGGAAATGGACAGTGGGTGTGAAAGTACTTGGGGAAAGTAAAGTCATTCATTCATGTGTGAGTCAGTTCTCATTCTGCTGCAAGGGGACAGAAGGTCCCCTCTCCCCACTGCCTGCCACCTGCCTCCACTCATCGACAATGGAACAGGCAGCCAGTGTCCAGCTTCACCTGTCGTTAGGGGCTCAATTGTGTCTCCCCAAGTTCTTATGTTGATGTCCTAAACCCAAGTACTCTGGAATGTGACTGCGTTTGGATATGGTGTCTTTAAAGAGGTAACTAAGTTAAAATGAGGTCATAAGGGTGTGGTCCTAATCCAATCTGACTGGTGTCCTTATAAGAAAAGGAGATTAGGACACAGACACACAGAGGGACGACCACATGAGGACATAGCAAGAATGTGGCCATCTGCAAGAGACCTCAGAAAAAACCAACCCTGCTGATGCCTCGGACTTCTAGCCTTTGTAATCACGAGACAGTAAGTTTCTGCTGTTTGAGCCATGCAGCCTGCGGTCCTCCGTTACAGCAGACCTGCAGACCATACACCTACAAAGTCAGACACTGGTCAACATGCCCGAAGTCCAGCTACAGTCAGTACTTCTGTTATTTTAGTGTTAGCAACACAGGATACAGCCTTGGTAACTCCAGCTCACGTTAGGATTTCTGCTGTAATTTAGTCAAAGTGTGTCACAATTTATTTCTAAAGTATTTACCTAGAAACATGTTGATAAGCAAATAACATACAATGTGCTTATGTGAATCTAATCTGTGAAAACTGAGATATGTTTCCATAAACATTTACTATGCATCTGTCTACTATTTACGGGGTAGCTGCTGGACCTGGAAGGGAGTAGAAACAGATGAGATGTGGCCTTGGTCCTCAAGAACTTTCTATTGCATTGCCAAGAGCTGGGCTTGCGTGCTTCCAACTAAACTACATGCTCCTCTCCCCCGGTGCATCCACACACCAGGTCAGCCTGACTTCCCATTGCCTCTCCGCCAGCTCTGGAATGCTGAACACCCTCCTGACGGTCCAGGCCTCCCAGGAACTATCTGCAGCTCCCCTGCCAGCCCTGGTTCTGTCACTGTCCAGATCCCAAGCAAACTGAACCAGTCATCATTCCCACTCTGGGGCCAAATCTAGAACATAATCATATAACTGCTAGGAAGAGCAAGCCATGCCTGAGGACTCTGAGCAGGCTTTGTGGCAGGGGTGCTTGAGCCGACAGCGGAGGCCGGAGACGACAGAGACAGTGGGGGAAGGTGGGGAGCAGCCTGTGCAAAGGCTGTGCAGAGGGGAAGAGTGAAGGTCATTCAAGGAGGATTGTAAAGGCCAGTGTGACTGGGACTCAGGGGGCCACAGGAGGCCAGACCAAGGAGGGCCTTGGAGGTTGGGGCAGGTGATCCTACAGGACAGTGGCACCATCGGACCATGTATGTCAGAGGACCCCTTGAAAGCATGGAAGCTGATTGGTGAGGATGCCCACAGGATGCCAGAGAGGAGGGCAGTGCCATGGTCCAGGTGAGAGAAGACAGGAGCTTGGCCTAGCGCAGAGACACAGGACGTGGATGGGGTGGAGTTGTACAAAATACAGATGAATGCTTCTCTCTGAGACAGATGGGGGCAGAGACAGTGAGCTGGGTTTAGAACCCGCAGACTTTAGAGTTGTCCTTGTGACATCTAAGTTTAAGTGCTGAGCATGCAGGTGAAATAATAAAATGTTATCTTTAAAGGCGTATTTTAAAATTCAAACTTTTTGCTAATTCATAGTAGCCATGCCACTAGAACCAGTTGGGTTGTGCTGAAAATGTGAAGAGACAGTTTGTCACTGTCATCTGATCACCCCAGATGGGAGTGATGGTTATAAGACAGCCGGTTAGAACAGCCCCAGATTTCTACTGGGCAACTCTACTGGGCAGCAATCTGCCCCTCCCTCCCACCCATTACACAGTTCATCAACCCCTGAGACCAGTTTGGTCACTTACTGTCTATGTGCTTTTATTTGCCAGGAACTTTTTGTTTGTTTGCACTTCGAATGGCTCTAGCACACAAAACTGTCAGATAAAATTCCATCTGTGGTTAATGGAAAGATCTGCTTAAACGTTGCATCACTGCTGGAAAGAAACCTGAGCTGTGATTAAACTCTGGGGGCAAAGTCCCATCCTACAAAACAGAATGCCTACTCCAGTCCTTGAAATCATTTCGCAACTTCTGAGCTTTTAAAGCACTAAACGAGGCATCAAACCGAGGGCTCCCACCACCCTGGAAGGAGCTGTCAAGGGCCTCCCTAAGAACAGCTTTATCCTTCCATTTCCATTGTCGATCCGACTGAGGACTGCAGCAAAGGAAAGGGCTGAACCCAAGTCATTGTGCTAAAATGTAAGGTTTGGAAGACACAGGCAGCAACGTCTAACTATAAGCCAGCTTGGAACATAATCAGAACAAGTAATTTAAAAAAAATTTGTGAGCCCTTTCAGCGATTGGTGGATGCTTCTGTAACATCCACCCTTCTCCAGACTTTTGGCAAAAGAACAAGTTAAAAACAAATGCTTTCAGTTTGCTTAAATGACAGCCCTTGGAAAAACCCAGCGACTGATAACTGCACGCTGAGAACACTGGGGCTGCTCCCCCAAGGATAGGGCCGAGCAACAAGGCAATTCCAGCAAAATGACCCTTTTCAAAAATGGTAAAAAAAAAAAAAAAAAAAAATTCAAGTGAAGGTAATTAAGAATGAAGGAAAATGATTGCACAATTCTGCTACAGGATCAATGCAAAAAAGATGCTTAATAAGCATGTGTGCGTGTGCGTGTGCGTGCACACACACGCATGCAATTAAAGAAGAAAGTCCTGTACTTGACTCCTCTTCCACCTTGTGTTTTGTTTGGTTGTAAGAAATGTACATTCTAGCTTTTATGTGACGTAGGGGCGGATTGTAAATTCCATCATTTATCAAAGCACTTTTATACAATAGAGACTGGAGCTAATTAAAATAAAATACCATCTGCATTCGATTGAACTTTATCCTAAGCCTTATAACATTCATTTCCAGTTTGGTCATTCAAACACAATGGCGCCTTTGCATTCCAATGTCTCTGTATAATATGAAATCATCTTTTCCTTTTGTTAATAATATTAATTACACAACCCTCCAGATGTTAAGGTGTCACAAAAATACTTTGCTAAAGTAGGAAGACGTTTCTGATGTGCTGCAAAGAAAAAAAGATAACCCTAAATCCTTATATAAAACAACTAATTTCACCAAATATTTAATTGTAATGACTAGGCAAAGTAAATATTAGTCAGACTGACAGCTAATTGATTTGGTTTGCATTAAAACTAGACTCATTTAAACAGAGGTATTTCAGTTACGATTCTGAATTCATAATTGGTTCGGATGTCTATATGCTTTCCCTGGGGCTAAAAATTTAATTAGAACTGTGAGAAACAATCAGCCAATCACGTGGAAGTCCCAGGCAGGCTGGGATGCCCAGGCTGTTTACCTTTTTTTCTCTTTCTTCTTTACTGGCAGGATGCATTGATGGCAGCCCTGCCAGGAGCTTATTAAGAAGCTCTGTGACAAGGAGATTTTTATTTGAAAAAATTTAACTGCCATCGCCTTGGCCTAGGAAGGCTATCCTTTCTTCTGTTTCCTTCAAGGAGACAACCGACTTTGCCCTCAGACCCCAACTGAATACAGTCCTTTAAACACACCTAAAATGAATAAACCAAGCAGCCCAGATGCGGCAGAGACAAGACAGGTCTGGGGCACAGAGGCCCCAAGCCCTCCACAGACCCTCCCTCGGCTGCCTCTGTGAGCACTGTTCATACATGGCTCTCCCATCCGCGACTCCGCTGTGGGCGCACCAACGCGGAGACCTGCCAGGCAGCTCTGCATTCCCCAGGCACAGGGCCGTGCACCCAGCAGGTGCATAGTTAACATTTTTTGGAAGGAGGGGAAGACGGGTCAATTTGAGTACCTTTAAAAGTTTTAAAACATAGTCACCAAAAACAGAGGATGTAGACAAAACACAGATTAAGTCTCCTACTTCGACTCTGCCTTAGTGCTAACAATTGAGAAACAGCTTAATTAATTCTTGGAAACCTGCATGGAAAAGAGGTCCAAGAAATCCACCGTCCCAGTCTCTTTTCAGAGCACGCCTATGTTGGGGGCTTCCTGCCTGCCAATAGCTTGCCCCTCATTGTAACTATGTGCATGGTAGGAGCTGAACAACTCTAAAGATTTCAGATGAAGAACAAGTGTGTTGTCTTCTCAGGACAGATCAATTGCTTGCTTAAAGTGACTTCCTTCCAAGCTTAGAATTTCCTCCCAGATGACAGAAGACAGGCCACTCTCCACCTCACAGAACCCACGCCTCCTGCAGGGTCTGTCTGCATACTCTTTGCACAGAGTACCCTGCTGCTCGTGTTCTACTGATCCACGCATTGGTTCTGCTTGCACACCCCCGATTTCCCACCTTGTGGGAATGAGCAAGTACAATCTGGCTTTCTTCCTAGAGGAATTAAATACACCGGCCCCCTTTGAAAAACACTCCTTCACGTTCCATGGTGTGAGCACAAGAAGATATAATCACAGCCCCATATGAAGAGGTGAGATGATGTATGTTAAAGTGCCCAAGCACATAGTAATCCTTTGAGAAACATAAATTCCTTTCCTTGCTCTGAAGGAATAATAGGATTATCATAATGTTCTATATCAGTCTCTATCTGTCCATCTATCTATCTATCCACTCACCCATCTGTCCATCCATCCACCTATAAAATAAATCCACAAATATATTCAAGACATGAATGAGCTCTATGGAGACCACTTCCTCATGTGCTTCAAATCAGAACTGCCACAGAGTAATGCCCCAGAGAAGGGTGACTCAGGTACAGCGCCTGGGATAACCCATCTCTCCCAACCTCCCCCAGCTCAGTCCATACAAAAGGAGCCATGATTGTTAGTGGGGTGGCTGGAGGCAACACCAAGAACCCGTTTTTTTCAAGGAAACTAATGTTTTCTGGAATAGTCGAAATATCATGCACTAGCTGGGGAGCCCAAACTGGCATTTAGCGTGTTGCTTTTTAAGAGAAGATGATTTCCATGTTCTAAAACTATGATGTACCAGTGGTCACGTTTCCTTGTTGGGGCTACTACTGCTTCTCACATGAACTTCATTTTCCCTCACAGCACTCATTGTCTTGTGATATATCACACATTTTTCCATCTCTTGCTTCATGTTCCATCAGCCTCCACTGGCCCTGCTGTGGACAGAGTCAGCCACATGGCAGGTATTCCAAAAATACCTGTTGAATGAGTGAACTCATCAAAGGCTCACCTGGCCATCTTAAATTTTTAACCTTACCAAGTATCTGTTCACTGATATCTGTCAAATATTAATTTCAAATCTAAGCAGAAAGTATAATTAACTACCCAATAAATGTGAATTATATTGAAACTTAAAATGTTAACCTCTTTCCAAATCACATTTGTTTTAATCTCAAAGATCACATGCATTTTTAAGGAAAAAAAGTTATATTTACTGCCCCAGTTTTCAAATTTATGATAACCATTAAGATATGTGTTTTGACAACCACAAAAACATCCATCTGCCTGATCTGTGATTTAATTATTAAAATGCTCATTTGAATTGCCTAGAGTTTTTGCTTTATGGGCAAGATTCACATATGTATCTCCTGCAATTGTGTGTATTTTGTTGATTTTAAAAATATCAATAGATCTATAGTCACGTGATTATTGTTTCAAATTAAGATCAAGAATTCAAATTCTTCAGTCTGACAAGGGACCCAAATATTTGGAGCATTTAGATGGTCTGATATGATCTCTACATCTGTCTTGTTTTATTCAAAATGGATGTGGAAAACTAATGTCATCTAGAAGCATATTAAAATCCACACTCAGCCATTTTTAGGACCATACACCCAAACACTCCAGCCCTTAGGAAAGTATCCTGCCCATCTGTACCTGAGGGTCCATTCTGAGGAAGTTGTGAGGGCCTCTGCTACTCAAGGTCGACCTTTTAAAGGTTTTGCTATGATAAAAATGGTAGTAATCTTCCAAGGTTCCAATCTGCAAAACAGGAAGCAGAATACCATCAATTAACACAAACAGCTTCGAAAATCCTCCGTCCTGCCACAAGACTCTTCCCCGTATCTGAGAGGCTTATTTTCCCAGAGGAAACATTTGCTCCCTCACGCTCCCGCCTCACATCTCTGGCATGTGTTCGGTGTTTATGAACATGAAGGTAGATTTAGAGACTCCTTTTTAGATAAACACCACTAAGTAACATTTCCCATGAAGCACACACTCTACCAAATCTTGTAGTGGATTAATATCATTGAAAGTTTGCACTATCTTGGCCAAGTCTTTCAGACAAATTAATGTTCTTTTAGGGTCAAGTATCCCTAAAGTAGCTAAGTTAGTGTCAAGTCAGGTCTACACCAAAATATTCATTTATAAACTAACTCCATCTTCTCCACCCCATGGGTAAACTGAAATATCGAAGAAACGAACACTCGCTCTCAAGTGCAACAAGGAAGCCAAAGCAAACATGCAGACCCATCTGCGTGGGGATTGTGAAAGGGTCAGATCAGAACATCCAACCCCCGGGTGTCCCGATTTTCTGCCAGGGGCAGTTTGTCAGCACAGATTTCGGCTTGAAGGCTGCAGGGAACCAAGAGCAGCCGTGTGGCTCTCCCCGCAGCACCAACGCGCCCTCCTGTCTGACAGCTCTTGAGCACCGAGACATCGTTCTCTGAGGCCTGATTCCCGTTCTAAATTTCACTGGCCGTAGAAAATTGCTAGTTAATCACCAACCTCAAAAAAAACTTTTTAAATAAAGATGGACTGAATATTATAGAGACTCTCAAGTTGCCTTTCTTGGGCTAAATCATCCTAGTTTCTTTTCCAGCTTCTGATTAAAGATGAATTTAAGACTAATTGTCCTCTAGAGTAGTTCTATGTGATGGTTATGAATACAGGGTTTTATTCAGACAAACTTGGTCCAAACCCTGCCCTCCCCGCTCCCTGCCATTTGCTATGTGACCTTGGGCAAGGATTTTCAACCCCTGTGAATCTCATTCCTTATGTGTAAAATGAGGGTAAAGCCCTTGGAGTTAAGTAGGACCAATGAATACCCCACTGACAACAACCCCTTGGATGCCCCCAACTTGGTCACAGCCATTTTGTCTGCTGTGACCTCACTTCAAAAGAGTTGACCGGCCCAAGCAGAGACATGGAGGAACTTGGATGCTGTGAGTGGCCATTTCCATATCTTTGTACAAGAAGTTAAGGCAGGTGTACAAAAGAGAGCCCTCTGGCCTCTTTACGACCTCCCAGTTCTCCTTTCCAGCAATCCTGGCTGTCTTGCTGCCTCCTGTTCCTGGGCTTAGGAAACATTCCTTCGTCTTTGAAATAAAGACCTTCCTTTTTCACTTAAGCTTGCTCCAGTGTGTTTCTGTCACTTACAACCACAGAACATCAAATACTGAGATAGTCATGAAGATTAAAATAGGTATTATCTACGTAAGTGCCTGGTTTAGTGCCTAGAACCTAGTGGGTGCTCAACAAATGGTGTGAGAGCTGGGATTCTCTCTGGATCCTCTCCAAGCTGCCTTCATTACCTCTCTGGGTCTGGGATGCTTTGGATTTTGGCCAAATCCAGGTTTGCACCTAAATTGACCCCTTCCTACTGGGTGACCTGGGCTTACTCTTAAGTTTCCTCGTGAGAGTAATAACTACCACCTTGAAGGGTTGCTCCAAGATTTGAATGAGATATATATGTGTGAAAGAGCTGGCAGAGTGCCCAGCAGGTAGCAAAGTCTCAGCAGGTGGTTTTCCGCCATTCTGATTCTCAGTTCATTTTCTACCTCAAGACATTTTTCTGCCACCGCAAACCTCATTATTCCTGCCCTATTTTGCACACAAGCACTTTTATTTTTTTTCCTACAGATAAGTCACCTTGCTCACTTCTTCAACAAAGTTAATTGCTACATGCGGCAAAAGGCTCCTCCCAATGCACACTACAGCTGTTATTTAGCCACAGAGGCAATCATGGAGTCTTAACTTACAGCAGTGTTTAATCAATATGTTTGCTTATAAGCTGCCACCATCCCTGGGACATGTTACACAACTTTTGGTCTTTTAACTCTGGGCATTCAAGTCAATTCCCATTCAGGGACATGAAGAAACTAAGAGTAGAATGAGACTTGGTGGCGAAGGAATGGATTCATTGCAAACTGCCGACCCTTAGCAAGCCCATGTCAAGGTAGCTCTGGAAGCCATTCAGAACAGCGCCTCGCCTTTGGGCAACTGATCCAGGCTAGAGGTAGCCATCCCTCCCTTCGAAGGCCAGTCCTAAGGCTGTCCAGCCCTCTGCCTCTGGGCTGCCATGATCCTCCTCAGCAATGGTCAACAGGGTCTGGGCTGACAGTAGCTGTTCTCCTCCAGCAATCCAGGAAAGGAACAGACAGTTCCCACGGCACTGACCAGGCAAACTGCCTCTGGGGGCAGCAGTGGCCAGCACCACATCTGTTTGGACACTTATGTCCTGTTCAACATGGGAGTTGAGGGTCTAGGGAGGGCTACTCCCACTGCATGGGAGAAGGGGACACCAGCCAAGGCCACCATTCTGCCCTTGCAAAGCCAGCTGCAGAAGAAGCTGGAATCTGACCACTCTAGTGAAATGACATAACATTTGTCCTTTTGAGACTGGCTTATTTCACTTAGCATAATGTCCTCAAGGTTCATCCATGCTGTAGCATGTGCCAGAATCTCCTTCCTTGCTTTTTAAGGCTGATTAATATTCTATTATATGCATACACCACATTGTGGTTATCCATTCATCCACTGATGGACACTTAGGTTGCTTCTACCTTTTGGCTATTATGAATAGTGCTGCTGTGAACATGGGTGTGCAAATATCTGTTTGTGTCCCTGCTTTTAATTCTTTTGTGTATGTACCCACCTCCTACTTTTTTATATAGTTTTATTGAAACAGAGCCCCACCCATTCATTTACCTACTGTTGATGGCTGCTTTCGTATTACTAATACTACAATATTATTACAATATTTTGTAATACTACAATAGCAGAGCTGAGTAGTTGCAACAGAGACTCCATAGCCCACAAATCTAAAATACTTCACATGTGAACTTTACAGAAAAGGCTTGCCAACCTATGATTTAGAGCATTCACTGTTGGGGGCATTCTGGGAGTCCACCAAGTCCTGGTGTCAAGCATGAGTTCTCTCTGGTCGGGAACTAGCAGTCCGTACACTGAGGGACTCTGTTTTATAAGCATAGGTACAGCTGCAATCCCAGACCTTCATCATCTCATTTAGTCACCAAGCTGTCCTTTCTCTCGAACTCTCTTTGCCAGATGCCCCAGGAGGTCACACCCTTCTGTGTGACCCATGCTGTCCTGCCCTCTGCCCTCCCTTCTTTTTCCTCCCACCCCCTCTACAGGCATCAGGTCAGGAATGTGAGGTTTTCATGGTGGGCGAAAGGCCAGAGAGAATCAGGGGTGGCAGAGCAAGAGGCAGGGGCAGCTGATGGCACCTGGAGCACGGGCTGGAATGATGCGGCATTTATGACGCAGCCATTTCCTGCCTCTTGCCATTCACCCCAGCTATGCCCTTCCCCGACTCAGGAGGCTGCTTCTTCAGCTCTTGGGGGGCCTTCCTGGGGAAGGAGGACAGGATGCCAGATTGTGAGGACCCCAGGCTTGGACATGGTCACTCACGGGGATGTGGCTACTGGCCTGGTTCAACATGCAGTTCATCCCAATTGCCCCCTGGCCCTCACTCACAGATTGGGGTATCAGAAAGAACCGCAGAGATGGCCCCATTTTACAGATGGGGAGACCAAGGCCCAGGAAGGTTAAGCCCAATGTCACACTGTGGGGCTCCCAATTTCTGAACCAACAATCTCCCCATTCTGCCCACAGACAAGCAGGTGACAACATTTGACACCAAATGACTTACAGATACACAAAATAGGGTGTAAGATTATTGCTACACTTTTGGTACACTTTCAGGGTCAAATTGACAGGGGCTGGACTCAGAAGAATAGACCGGAAAGTTGGGAGAGGGTGGCATAAAGACTTTTTAAATTCAAGGTAATCTTCTCAGGAAAAATATTTTGATATTCTGATTTTACTTGACATTTGCATTGATATTAAAGTAGGTGTTCCTCCTGGCTTAGCAGCCTAGCCATCCTGGGCTGCTGTCACTCGGCCACAGCCTGGGACAGTGTCTATGCCAGGCATTGCCTCTGCTCCTGGGATTGTGACTCAGGGGTTCTGTGTACCCCTTCTCAAGCCAGTGTCTGAGCAGCCTGCCTTTATCAACGCAGAGCAATGGCTTCTACGGAACGCTGCTATTGGAGGGTCCTGTCAACCTCCTCCTCTGTCCCCTCCTCAAGAACAGAGACTCTGCATCTACCATCCCAGGCTGTCCCCCAGGCTTGCTTAGTCCCCCAGCCCTCCATCTGCTCTGCATCAATGAATCTGACCACTGGTCTGGAAGGCATCGTATTTTTAAGTTGCAACATACAATTTCAATATGTTCATGTTCTCTTTCATGCCCATGGTATTTTCACAATGCATTAATTAGAGCCAGCCTCTTAGTGCACCATTGAAGAAAATAAATAATTTGCTGAATACAGAATGCTCACGTCTCTTTACTCAACATTGATATGTAATTATACACATTAGTTGATAAAACTGGTAACATCATTAACACATCATTAAAAAGCCTTGCTAACTATTCCCAATGAGAACCTTGAAAGAAATGAGATCAAAGAACTCAAAGTGAGGAGAGTTGAATGCAGTGTAATTCTCTTTAACAGGAAGTTTTATTAGACATTTAAAAACATCTAAGTAATATAGGCACACGATACAAAATATGGAAGGTACAAAAGGGTACAGAGTTCATAGGGAATAGCAATTTCCCCTCCTTCTCCTGTCCTCCAGCCAGAGCTCCCTAACTTTCACTGAGTGCTCCTGGCTCAGAGCAAGAACAGCTGATGCTTGCTGAGCACACACCCCGTTCCAGACAGCAAGCTCAGAGTTCAGATGAATTCACGAGTTTAATTCCCACAACAACCCTGGGGGTAGATGTGATGATTATTCTCATCTTGTAGATGGGGAAACCAAGGCACAGAGCAGTGAAATTGTTCAAGACCAAACATGTAGCCAATAGCACAGCCAGGATTCTTTTGTTCATTTATCTTTGAAACAGAGTCTCACTCCGTTGCCCAGGCTGGAGTACAGTAGCATGATCATAGCTCACTGCAGCCTCAAACTCCTGGGCTCAGGCAATCCTCCTGCCTCAGCCTCCCAAGTAGTTAGGGCAACTGATGTGTGCCACCACGCCTATCTAATTTTTTTATTTTTTATTTTTAGTAGAGACAGGGTCTCGCTATGTTGCCCAGGCTGGTCTCAAACTCCTGGCCTCAAGCAATCCGCTGGCCTCGGCCTCCCAAGGTTTTGGGATTACAGACGTGAGCCACCATGCCTGGCCTGCACAGTCAGGATTCTTAACCATCTTACACCTTCTTTGTCTTGGCACAGTCAAGACCACTAGTTGCCGTGGGGGATTTTAAGCACCTGGTCCTGTCCTCAGCAGCAGGTTCTCTCACATAGAGCCATTACCTCACCAAGTGTTCCCTTTCTTTCATTCCAATACAGAAATCACGGGAGATACATATGTTGCATGTACATATATATCTGTCTGTGCATAGGTGTGCCTGTGTATGTATATAGATGTGTGTTTTTATATAAATTTGCATGAATTTGTCCCTCGGTATCCATGGGGGATTGGTTCTAGGACCCCCTCCAGATACCAAAATCCATGGATGCTCCAGTCCCTTATATAAAATGGCATAGAATCTGCTGATCCGTACTCAGACACATTATTCATTGTGCCAAAGACGTCTAGATTTGATAAATGAATTCAGTAAAGCTTCAGGATATAAAATCGATGTACAGAAATCAGTAGCATTTCTATATACCAATGATGATCAAGCTGAAAACCAAATCAAGAAATCAATTTCACTTATAATAGCTACAAAAAAACATGTAGGAATACATTTAACCAAGGATGTGAAAGATCTCTATAAGGAAAACTATAAAACCCTGATGAAAGAAATTATAGATGACACAAACAAATGGAAAAGCATTCCATGCTCATAGATTGGAAGAATCAACATCATTAAAATGATCATACAGCCCACAGCGATCTACAGAGTCAATGCAATTTCTATCAAAATACCAACATCATTTTTCACAGAATAAGAAAAAACAACCCTAACATTCATATGGAATGAAAAAGAGCCCAAATACCAAAGCAATCCCAAGAAAAAGAACAAAGCTGGAGGCATCCCATTACCTGACTTCAAATTATATTAATACTACAAGGCTATAGTAACTAAAACAGCATGGTACTGGTATAAAAATAGACACATAGACCAATGGAACAGAATAGAGAACCCAGAAATAAAGCCACATACCTACAGCCAACTGATCTTTGACAAGGTTTACAACACACAGTGGGGAAGGGACATCCTATTCAATAAATAATGCTGGGAAAACTGGATATCCATATGCAGATAAATCAAATTGGAACCCTATCTCTCACCATATTCAAAAATTAACTCGAGATGGATTAAAGACTTAAATGTAATACTTCAAACTGTAAAAATTTTAGAAGAAAACCTAGGAAAACCTCTTCTGGACATTGGCCTATGCAAAGAATTCATAACTAAGACCTCGAAACCAAATGCAACTTAAACAAAAATAGACAAATGGGACTTAATTAAACTAAAAAGCTTTTGCACAGCAAAAGAAATACAATAATCAACCGAGTAAACAGACAACCTGCAGAATGAGAGGAAATACTCACAAACTATGCATCTGACAAAGGATTAATATCCAGGATCTACAGGGAACTCAAACAACTCAACAACAAAAAAATCCCAAAGGATCCCATTAAAAAGTGGGCAGAGGACATGAACATTTTTCTAAAGAAGACATGCAAATGGCCAATAAGCATATGAAAAATGCTCCACATCACTAGTCATCAAAGAAATGCAAATTAAAACCACAATGAGATACCATTTACAGGAGTCAGAATGGCTATTACTAAAAAGTCAAAAAATAACATACGTTAGCAAGGATGCAAAGAAAAGGGAACTATTACAAACTATTGGTGAGTATGTAAATTAGTATAACCTCTATGGAAAACAGTATAGAGATTTCCCAAAGAACTAAAAATAGAACTACCATCCAATCCAGCAATCTCACTGCTGGGCATATACCCAAAGGAAAATAAATCATTATCATTACATCGAAAAGACACCTGCATTCTTATGTTTATGGCAGCACTACTCACAATAGCAAAGATAGGGAATCAACCTTAGTGTCCATCGACTGATGATAGGATAAAACAATGTGGTATAGATATACCGTGGAATACTACTCAGCCATGAAAAAGAATGAAATGTCTTTTGCAGCAACATAGATAGAACTGGAGGCAATTATCTTCAGTGAAATAACTCAGAAACAGCAAGTTAAATACCACATGTTCTCACCTACAAGTAGGAGCTAAACAATGTGCACACACGGACACAGAGTGGCATAATAGACATTGGAGACTTGGAAGGATGAGAGGGTGGGGGGGTAAAGGATGAAGAATTACTTAATGGTATAATGTACACTATTTGGGCGATGGTTACACTATAATCCCAGACTTCACAACTCCCCACTATATCCATGTAATAAAACTGCACTTGCACTCCCTTAATCTATAAAAATGTTTTAAAAATTTTAAATTAAAAAAAGAAAATAAAAAATGGCATAATATATTTGCATACAACCTATGCACATCCTTCCATATACTTTCAATCATCTTTACATTACTTATAATACCTAATACAATGTAAATGCTATGTAAATAGTTGTTATACTGTTTAGGGAATAATGACAAGAAAAAAAGTACATGAAACATCCTTTTTAAAAACACACATACATTTTTGATGCAAGGTTAGTTAAATCCACAGATGCAGAACTCACGGATACAGAGGGCCAACTGTATGTATTCAGATGTGTGTGTACATAGATATGCATGTGCCTGTATACGTATATATGTATTTGTGTGTGAGTTTATGCAAGGTTCATAAATAAATGGCTCTGAAACACACCAGGCAAGTGTGTTTGGTCTTGGTCTTCCCACAGCTCTCACATCCAAGTGGGCCTCCTGGGGCCACTGCTGGGCTTGGGCTGCCCAGCCTCAGAACCCCTGGATCCGTGGCTCATCACCTTGGTACTCGCCAGAATCACCTGAGCAGCTCCAGCAAACTGGCTGGGCCCAGGGCTTGATGCTAGATGGAGGTCCTGGCTCCAGAGGTTTGAACTGCTGCTGGGCATGTGCATTCTGGAGAGGGGGCCCCAGGAGAAGCTGAGCTGTGTCCAGGGACTGTGTCACATACCGAGAGGGCGGCCCTTTCGAGAAGGCCTTCCTTCTAGCCAATCCCCGCCGGCCTTCCAGGCTCAACGTCTTAACGTCTCCTCTATGGAGTTGCCCCATAATGGCTGAATCGTCCTGGGGCTGGGCCACATCCTCACCATCTTTGTCCCCTGGGTCCAGGCAGAGCATGTGGATCAGCAGACAACTTCCACCGCAACTAGAGCAGCACCAGCATCGCTGCACCCCTCGCCACCCCCACCCCAAATCTGTTTCTCCTCCCGAGGAGTTCCTTGTCTTGGTGAAAGGCACCACCAAATCTTCCCAACGTGACTCTTAGACAGTTCCCGAACCCGCTCTACCTGTCACCCCGCCCTAGTGTGGGCACGCCCACCCCTCTGCTCCGACCCTCTCTGGCCTCTTAGTCTCTTCTGTACTGCTGACAGTCCCTCTCTGGCTCCTCCTTGTCTTAGAGGATAAAGCATGAGCCCTTACAGTGCACGTGAAGGTCCCCACGACTGGGCCAGGCCACCTTCTCCAGCCATAGGCCTGGCCCCTGCCTGCATCATCTTCTGTTGTCCAGTGAGGTACCCTGCCCTCGCTCGCTGTTTCACACCCGCGCCTGCTCAAGCCAGTCCCCTCACACCAACAAGACTAACTTCCATCACCTCAGCTGTCACTGCCTCTAGGAAGCCCTCGGACCTCCCAGGCCCAGTCAGCCCACGCGTGGCTATCAAGCCTTCCCTTTTCCTCCCTCCACTGCAAGCTCTCAAGGGCAGGAGCTATGTCCTCTGTCAATCAATCCTCAGGGCCCAGAAGCATCTGGTACACAGAAGGAGCTCAAACAAAGTTTGGTGAAATGAACAGACTTCAGGCTCCAAATGCCACTGGAAGACACACAGGTCTCTCCATTCCACCTGTATGCAGTTGTCCAGTGTGGTCCTGAGTCCAGAGGGGGCAAACGAGACCTCAGCGCTCCACCCGAGGCACTGCTGTCTTGCCTGTGGGCTCTCCCTCAGTCACGTTCCCTGGACAGCCTGAGGCCAGAAGTGCAGACTGTGGAGTCAGGCAGACACCTGCCGGCTGTGAGGTCTGGGCAAAGCCCGCCCCGCCAAACTCTCTGGTCTGAAGATTCGAGGCAGGCCATGCCCTGCTCTGCACTCCACTTGAGTGGCCCGGCATTCTTCATTCACACCTAGCTGTGGAGGGGAAGGCACTGGGGGCCCACAGGTGGGGAGGAACATAAACAGTTTGCAAAGCCAAACAAGGGAAGGACATGTTTTTTCCTTACATGCAAGTCTAGCCAGCTTCAAATCCCTTTCCTCCTTAGAGAGGGCAAGTATGAGGTCTGCTGGATCCCAGCGGGTGCTGCCAGCTTGGCCGCACCCTGCCTTCTTGAAGAAACAGAAGACAGCACTTTTTAAAGATCCTAAGGAATGGAGGAGGGTCCCATCTGATTTAGCATGTTTGGCAGCAAAGTCACTGAAGAGCATGCCAATCTACCCCAAATGACATTGGATGGTTCCAAAAGTCCACACACCCACTCAGCTCTCCAATGGGCGTGACTGCAGACACAGGTGCAAATCTGTAAGCCCTCCAGTCAGCAAGCTGGGTTTTGGGTGGAGGGTTGGCTCAGTGCATGCATACTTTGGTCAGTCCACACACACCAAAAAAAAAACACTTCACCCCACCCTCAGGCCAGCCCAGCTACACCCCGCCTCAGGGAACAGCTGATAAGCGGCCACAGAATGTCACAATTCAAGGTCTCAGAAATGAATGGGCTGCAGATGGTACTTCTGACTTTGCAAAAAACTATTCACTTTATCACTCCCAAAGCCTGCTCTTGGCTGGAAACAGATGTTCCAAGCCCATCCGCTTTGCAGCTGCAGCCTGCCGGCTTCCGGAGCCACTCGCCTGTCCTCGGGCCGGCATCTTCTGAGGGCCTTAGCTTCTGGGAAGAGTCTGTGCCTGAAAGTCACGGTCGTCTGGGTTCAGTTATATAATGTTATCGATCCCAGTTGGTCTGCTTAAGAAAAACATAACTAATTAGAGCCTATAAAAACCTACACACCAAATTAATTCTGCATTGCTCTGGTGACTTCCGCCTGAAAAAGTTATAAATATAGATGACCACTGAACCTATATTTAGCCAGCACTGGGTTACCTGGTATTTATAATTAAGGAAATCCAGAGGGAGAGACAGAATGGACATTTTGTTGTTATGTTTTTAAAGCATTTTTTAAAAACCGCTTCCCATTTCAGTCACATATACACACAGCAACATTCTGTTATTGCAATAATTACAATCCTGACCCAAGTTACATTGCACAATTTCCCAGTCCCCTAAAATTACTTTCTTCACGTATCCACCCAAACAGGGCAATTAAGCTGCTCAACTTCCTACAAATTCCTGAAAAATCATTAATTTTTACTTAGCAGACTTCATTTTTCTCTTCCTTTAAGTTGCCAAACCAAACGGTCTGGCTTCAGATGAGAACGTTTACTTTATATATGTGGCCTCAGACTGTATTTTTAATGTCCAGGAAGAACTACCTAAAAAACTTTACAGTCTTTACTTTGAAGATCTCCATTTTAAATCATTTACTGGTTAAAGGTTTCTTTATGGCTGTCTGGAATTAGCCATTTTGCCAGATTCCTAAACCCAACACCTCTTTAGTATTCATTTTTGATTTAAAAGTAAAGTGTAAAACTCTTCTTCTTTCTGAAAAATTTCACCCTAGAGCCATCCCATGGGGCACAACATGGCATGTGTGGGGAGGGCTGAGGGGAGACCTGGGGTGGCCCAGAACAAGGCACCACTGCAGCCCGGCAGGTGAGGAGGTGCCCACTCGGGAACGTGTGGACAGAGGACGTGGCATATTGGTCACCCATGGGAGACTGATCAAATATGTTCATACACGAGGGGCAAAGGGAGCCAGGTTTCTCACTGTTGGAGAAGGAGGTGATACATAGAAGGGGAAAATCTAGAAAGAATTCTGTGGCGTTCGTTTGGAATTAGATAGCTACGAAAATTCACAGCTTTCAATATAGACGGAGAAATAAATACACACCCGAGTGTATGTGTGTGAGTGTGTTAGATACAGGCACGCAGTCCCCTCTCTCCCCACGGAACAGGCCTGGGAGCAGCAACACCCTGACAGCAAGGAGCCCACCTGGAGCCCAGATCTTGGCTTCGCGAAACCATTTTCTTACCAAAAGGAACCAGGGCTCCTAGGAGAATTGGCTGATGCCAGGGTTAGAGAAGCAAAAGCGCAAGAACCTATGATATAATGTATTAACAGAAAGCAAGAAACCACCATTCACAGAGCTCTAGAGACATATCCAAAGGACTTAGCGGTCAGACTGAAGGGTGCCTACCGGTCAAATCGGGGCCAAGGTGAACATAAAAATAACCACTCTTATGGGTTATAATCCAGTGGATAAGAAGCCATGAGTCCCTGACTCAGGGCAACCCAGGGGTTATGCTGGGTCACTCAGGGTTCCTTCCCTGTGAAGATTATTGTTGAGCAACTGGCAAACCGACTGGAAGTGAGGATGAAAGGACAGCAAGGAGCCAGTGGTAATACCCGGGTTTCCTCGGTTGCACTGTACTGTCTGCAGAGACTGTCCTCGTTCCGGTGAAAGATAGATACTCTGGAGTACTAGCGCTGATGGGGCCAGACCTGTAACGTTCTCTCCAATGGGTCGAAGTTTTGTACTATACTTTCAACTTTTCTGTAAGTTTGAGATTGTTTTGAAATTTTTTAAAAAGAAATTTTTAATTGCCATAAACTAGTGGGCCCACTGTTTACTTTTCTTTCTGGTATGGAGGAAGTAAGAGGGTGCCTTATCCTCAGAAAGTCTCATCTGGAAAATCTGCCAGCGGGGAGACGCTCTGGTACAAGCCCAGATTTGCTCTCAGCAAAGAGCAGCTCTGTTTGTAAAGAGTAGAGTGTGTCCGTGACCTTCGGCACCAGTGGCTACATACAGCACTCCTGGGCAGGCCAGTTACACCACAGATCTGGATCCGAGAACAAAGCTACACTGAGCACCCCAAGGAATTCAGTTGGGGGTGGGGGCATCTGGTTCCTGCCAGGCCCCTCCCGGGCTCCCCAGAAAGAAGGGTCAGTGCTGGGCTGCAGCTCAGGGCTGCTTGACGAAGGAAGGTTATGCTGGAGGAAGCTCCAAGGTTTAAAAAGAAAGATTTTTGCCCTTATGAAAGAAATGTTAGAAATTCAGATTTTAATACCCAAAACCTCCTCACTTGAGAGCAGTTATTCTAAGGGAAATTAAAAGATATTTTGGAGAAATTAATCTTTAAAATTTTCACTTTAAAAATAAATGTTAATATCTCCTATACGCAAAAGGATTGAAAGCAGGGTCTCCAAAGATATGTGCACACCCACGTTCACAGAAGCATTATTTCCAATAGCCAAGGGGTGGAAGCAGCCCCAGTGTCCACCGATGGTTGAGTGGATAAAGGAGACGTAGCAGATACACACATGGAATAGTGCTAAGCCTCAAAAAGGAAGGAGAGTCTGACACATGCCACAACAGGGATGAAACGTCAGGACATTATGCTAAGTGAGCCCGTCACAAAGGACAAATAGTGTCCTGGTCCCTGTCCCGTCAAATTCACAGAGACAGAAAGTAGAACGGTGGGTGCCAGGGACTGGGGGCAGGGGGAGGGGGAGTTGGTGTTTAACAGGTACAGAGTTTCAGTTTGGGAAGACGAAACAATTTTCTGGAGAAGGATGGTGGTGACGGTTGCACAACAATGTGAATGTGCTTAATGCCACTGAGCTGTGCACGTAAAGACGGTTACAATGATAAGTTTTATGTTATGTGTATTTGACCACGATTTTACAAATCTGTTCTCTACATCTGTCGCCACCTTTCCCAAAATTGACATCTCTCCTGTGTCACTCAGGATGCTGGGACCAGGGCTCCAGGGTGCCAGCAGCAACTGGAGGCCTGAGAGGGAGAAAGCGCAGCCAGCCCAGAGGTGCAGGGGGCAGAAACCGGAGCACCATGATGCTGCCCAGCTGTGATCAGTAACGACCCTTAGCTCCTCTGCCCACCTCTGACGTGGTTTCCCCTAAAGGAAAAAAGGACACAGGATGGAGGAGGCAACGCTCTCAGATGTGGCCTGAGCCCTCTACTAACCCCACCATCACTCCGCAGCCCCTGACCGACAGTAATGGGTGGTAAGAAGTTTAGCCAAAGTCGATCTCGGCTTCCTTTCATCCTGGTGCTCGTCCCAAGAATGGCTTCGAAAGCCTGCTGACCAGGCGGCACGGTGACCACGCTCCTATGTTTGCCCCACGGAGACAGGAGGCTCACAGTTCACTCACATACAGAAAACTTTAATCCAACTGCATCAATGGCCAAACTCAACAACACCAATTAAAAACAGACACAGAGAAACACACACTGTCATTCTGCTTGTGACTCAACCCCACGCCAGCAATTAAAAATGAAGAAGCTACCGATGAGGCAGCTATCATGACTTCACCAAAATACAACTTGAGGGACACCCTTTCCCAGCTGCAAAGCACATCTGGGTTTCTGAACTAAAAATAGGGCTTCGTGCAGTTATTTTCACATAGCCCTTTAAAAATGGCATTCGGGACTTTGTCTGCACCCCTGCTGGCCTCCGTTTCTGCTCTCCCAAGGGAGGCACTACATCAGCTTTTCTCTCCATCCCTGTCAGGCTAACATTTATGGTTTACAGAATATTTGCCAATAAATGATTTCAACAGAACTTTCACATTCACAGTAAAACTTCAGAAGCATTCATTTTCAGTGGAGATGTAACTGTTTGAAAGGGAAGTGGGAGAAAATAGATCATCCTCTTCTCTCTCTGCCCTTTCTCCTCCCTCCACGATTCACTAAGACAATGCATATAACAGCATCTTACAAACAGGGACCTGATGAAGACCTACCCACAGGCACCAGCTTCTCTATAGTCTGTTTATGGATAGGAATGCCCACCATGACTGCTGGACAACTATGACCACTCCTCCCTTTTCCTTCATTGAATCCATGTCCTTGTCTTCTCGAGCCACTGCAGATCCCCAAAGCCATCTGTCCATTCACTCATTCCTTCCCTCAGCAAGTATTTGAGCAGCTGCTTGAGCCACGTGCTGTTGTAGACAGGGGGGATGTAGCAGAGCCAACAGGAGCCCAGGGCCTGCCTCTGCAGGAGAGGCTCGTAAGAGCGAGCACCATACCACACAGCAAGATAAGGAGGCATTCTTAGAGGCTGCAGTCCCA
The DNA here is from genome assembly GCA_004363605.1 of Indri indri. NCBI lineage: Eukaryota > Metazoa > Chordata > Mammalia > Primates > Indriidae > Indri > Indri indri. Next base: position 24,558 of record RJWJ010023112.1, read on the forward strand.
GCATTGGGGAGAACATCTCTACTGGACTGTCAAGGATGGGGCCAGGGAGAGGGCAGAGGATGGAAGGGGGGCAGGGACGTGGCAATGAAGGGACCCCAGCCATCACTCTGCACAGACCACGGAGGATAATGCAAGGGACTCAACCTGGCAGTGGAGATCTTGGGCCTTGGAGCCAGGCTACTCAGATCTGAATCCCAGCTCCTCTGTTTAATTGAAAAGGGACTCTGGGGAAGTTCCTTAATTTCTCTTAGCCTTCATATTTCCCTTGTCATGCAATGGGATTCATAGCACGGCCCCACCCGGGGTTGCTGGGAGGATGAATGAGGCACGATGCATATGAAATGCTTGGTCTAGCAAACAATGGACTGCCGGTCAGGTAGTTTTTTCATATTATTTCTTAAAGAAAGGAACAAGGGTATACCTCACTTTGTGTGGGGAAAATCGGGGAAAAACTAATAAAGCTCGTTACAAAGTTATTTAATAGGTAACAAATCCCATTTGTCCTTAGATTTCATTTCTAAAAACATAGGGTACTTCTTTATCAGTGGTCCCTGTGGGGAAAATAATCCCATCTGGACAGAGTCAAAAAGGTCAAGGTAGACACCAGCATCCTACAGGGCCAGCCTAGAAGCCATGCTCAGGGGATAGTGCTGCACACAGCCCGCCCCAACCACCACCTCCCCAGTGTGCGATATCACCCGTGTCTGGTAATCCACTGGATTTTCCAGTTCCCCAAACTAACTTATTTCTTATCCATTTATTTTTATAAACTCTTATAAAATGAGGCTGCAATATCTGTCTAATTCCAGGCTGAAACATTTTTCAAGTCCAACACTTCTGGCTTTGTAAAATGAATTCATGCCTTACGTCATCTCTTATGCTCACAGGTCTGTAAAGACAAGTTCACTTTGAGTGAGAGACGTGCTCAGGTTCTGTGAAATTCTATCTGATGCATGCTCCCCACCTGCTAGACCTGACAGCCGGTATCTCCAACGCCCTCGTGGATGATTCTCATGGTCTATCCCCTCCGTGGGTGGAACTGCGTCTGGCAATGTTTTAGGTGACTCACAACAAGGTGGCCACATACACGCCACACTCTGCTCTCCCACGCCTTGCTCAGTGGCTATTCTTCCCATGCTAGATCATCAGGAATCACAAAGTGAGTGAGCACCTGATGTGGCTGCCACATGTGTCTTCTCAGACAGTGACAAAATTCACCCAGCTGTGGGTGGGCACAGGTCAGGTCATGGTGATAGGAACGTCTGTCGTGAAACTCAACTCCAGTGCTGTGTGATCGCTTTTCCCCTGGAAAGTTAATGTTAAAAGGGTTTTCTCCATTGCTTTGAGCTGGGGCACAAACCCCAAAGACACCAGCCAGGATGGCCCAGGCTACACATAGTCCTTGGACCACCATATGACCTGGCTTCCTGGGAAGGCCCTCCGTGCAAACTGGAGTGAGGCTCCTGGTTGTGTTTGCTCACCTGTCTAACACCATGGGCAATCTCCAGGGACTGTGCCCCACTCAGCCTTTCACGATGTATTTCCGCCTCAGAGCCTCCCCTCGGCGGGGAACAGACCCCAGCATCCCAGCGTGTGTCTGATGGTGCCAAAGACTCCACGTCCTCAGCAGATCCGCTCCTTCCAAAGACTTCCGTTCTGTGACATTTCTCCCCTGGGACAAC